>JACEIK010005215.1:55065-68790 GCA_018107945.1 Datura stramonium
TTTTTGCCAACAATTAATACATAAATTGGAAGAAATCGTACACTACACACCAACAAAGATTGTGTACAGTGGAAGGGTATTTCAGTAACTTGACAACCTGGACTCTTTTCTTCCTCTACTTTGAGCTGAAAAATTCCCAAAAACTTTCTACTACTCTCTTTCCCCGCCATTTGTTTATCCGATTAGGGCTTCTGCTGTTCCTCAGGTTTGAAAAGTTGGATTCATACTCTCAAATCCGATTCCTCAGATTTTCAATACTCCATGAGTGTGTTAGCTAACAGTTAACCCAGTGTAAAAAGCGTGTTTCTGGAGCTCCGTGATTGATTCCAATGGCGAATTCAAGTGGCAGTGGTGTTCCTCAAGGTATAAGCTTATCGAATACAGTGCACTCTGAAATTGCGCCGTCTTTGCCATTGCCGTCGCTTCCTGTGTTCTGCGGCGCACTCGATCAGGACCTTCGGTTGCTCGACGAGCGGAGTGAATCCAGATCGTTGAATCGAAGTGACGTCCTTAGCCTCGCTACCAAAATTGCTGATCTGCTTAATAATACGGACATTTCTTATTTGTGAGTAATTATCATGAATTTTGCTCAAGTTAATTCCTTTATCTGGTTTGAGAAATTTAGTGGTATTAAGCTTTGGAACATTGACTTGGTCCAATTACACGCTAAAACTGTTGTAGACCACGTATACATATATTTTAAAGATTTTTTTGGCATGAATTTTACTCATGCTCCAGAGTTCTTCCGTTTCTCTGGCTTGAGAAATTGCCTTTTTTTTTTAAAAGGCTTTGCAACATGACTTGGTAGAATTACACGGCAGAAGTGTTGCCCAATATACTCCCATTGCAGTCAAGTTGATTCTATTCTCTGGGTTGATCAATTGCGGGTTTTTAGGCTTTGCCACATTGACTTGATAGAATTGCACGTAATAAGTGTTGCAGATGATGGATATTTATAATAAATTGATTGCCTATCATGTAAAAACTCAGTTTATGTGTCAAATGATAATCAACATGCGGATGAATTTTTTCAATCTTCGTTGTCAGTAGCTGTAAAATGATCTTTGTTACAGTCCGCTAGACTTATTCATCTAAAATCTTGAAGTTTCAACAACTCTACCTTTTTAAGGATTAAGTATTTTCAGCTGCTTCATCTATCTTTTGGAGAGTTTAGCACTTTCACATTCTAATTTACAGGATTGCAATTACAAGTAATGTCTATTTCTTAAATTTTTGTGGTAAATGGTTCATTTTACAATCAGAGAAAATAGGAAATGGAGCTAAGATGAATTGACCAATAGGTAAAATGAAATTGCATTAAAAACCGTCTATGGACCTCATATTTAACTTTGTGATGTGCTTTTCTTCCACATTAATTCTAAAAATGGAAAACCAAATGCCTTACATGTTATCTCACTTAACAGAAAAAACGTTGGCTCTCATTTTAGGATTCATGCATAGCTAAAGCAGGAAAGTTATTTGGTCTATAGGTGGGTTTATTATATTTGTAAGCTTTCTCCATCTATAGTATCAAGATGCTTTGCCCTATCAATTGATGATTATGAGAAAATGATTCAGGTTAGTAAATTTCCCAAGTTTGAGCAAGCTCTTCTTCTTCTCCTTGCCAAATTTGTAAATAGTTTAGGTTGGTCAACTCAAGTGAGTATTTTCCTCTATTTTCCGGTCCACTTGTTCTGTCCAGAAAGATTTCACAACCAGGTTAAGAGGTGGGAGAAATAGTTGCAGATGAAGTGGATTTCTTTTTCTTTAGACCCTTTTTTGTGATGGATGCTATGAATACTTTATTTACTGATTAAAAAATACTTTATTTACTGATTAAAAACTGCATCTTTTTAGCCGGACTGAAAATGTGAGACGTCCAAAAACTTGAAGGCCCTTGAGCTGGGAAAAATGAGAATAAGAGATGTTATGTGAACCCAAAATTGCAGTTGTTTACTAGTTATTAGAAATTCTGAAGCACATTGCTATTTTCTAGTAAGTGCCCAACCATATAGCAGAGGAGAAGATAAAGAATAGGAAGACATCTTTTTGTTTTTGAGCTTTGTTCTTGCTTTCCAAGGGGGCTGCTATCCAGANCTATTTTCTAGTAAGTGCCCAACCATATAGCAGAGGAGAAGATAAAGAATAGGAAGACATCATTGCAGTTAAATATGTTATGCCTTAGTACTACCTAAAAGTAAACCATAGAAGGAAAAAAAATTCCCACTCTGCATATTTTTGACTTATCAATTCTTATTTGCAGGAACCTTAGAGCTGATGCAAGTCCTCAACCTTGTGGATTTGTGGGGCACCTTGACCTGCATAATGAAGTGCTTAGATGTAACCCTGAAGCCTTTACTCTAATGAATGCAGGTAAACAAGGTCTATAAAGCTGATTTCATTGTTTTCTAACTTTATGTGTTGGGTTTTTACATATCCAATAGGTCCAATTGAATTATGTGCAAAAGTACAAGTCTTTTCTCTTATTTGAATTACATAACATTTTGATTGTGCTTATGGTACAAGTATCCTTTTGCTAATCCGTTTTGTGACACCAACTAAAATTTACCCATATGTTTCTTCATTCTTTTGCAAGGAATAAATCTTTGTTTCTAGGGAAGTTGTTTTAGATGATTTGAGATTGTAATTGAAGTGCGTCCCGTTGTATTTGGTGACAACAATGTTTGAAATGCTAAGTTGAAATCAGTTCAATACTTCCTTCCTCCTTGTTCTTAATGATAATTAAACTCCAATGTGAAGTCATCACGTTTCCATTGAATGTTAGTAGCCCATGAAAGTGATTGGTATATTTTGAAGGCAAAATACATAGATAGATACCTTGACTTGGCCTCAATTGGCAGCTGAACACCCCAACTTTGAAAATACTCATCTAAGCACCTTAATTGGTTTAAGTTGGCCCTGTAAACACCTTAACTTTGAGAATGCACATCTAGAATGCACAACTTGAGAATGCACATCTAGAATGCACAACTTGAGAATGCTAGAGAAGTGTGTTCATGGGGCCTACTTAAACCAAGTTAAGGCGTCTAGCAATTTCAAAGTTGGGGTGTTTAGATGCCAGTTGATGCCAAGTTAAGGTGTCTATCTATGTATTGTGCCTATTTTGAACTTTGTTTTTTGTGTATTAACAACTTCTGAACTAAATATACTGTTAGAGAACACCTGCCCTCATTGGCTATTTAAGGGTTTCCAAAAAGGTTTATCATGTCCTGCGCTAGCACTATTGCCTTGAGATTTTAGTTGAATGCTCAGATTGTTTCCCATGGTATAGAGTTAAACTTTGTAGAAACCGTTTTCACAATTGCTTTATCTCTTCTCGTTCCATCACTCTAGGCTTCTCTCTCTCAACTCAAATTGATGGGGCTACTTTGGACTTATTTCACTCTCAAAACCGAACCAACGGGTTACTAACATTGCTCCAAGTCCACTCATTATCTTGTTGAGGCTAATCTACCTCCGTCTACTTCAGACACACTCCTGTTAAACTTCCTCTGCTCTACTTTAAAAACAATAAAAAAGCAAAAATAACAAAAATAAGGCCAAAAGGAAAAGAATCTCTAGTCCATATTTAAACCACATTACCTGGTTACTTGTGCAGGAGCGTGTTAGAGGATACACTTATCCATCATTGGTTGCAACTGTTTCCAAATGGATTTATGCAGCTCCACCCATTGCCTTAATGTTTTGGCTTGGTTGTTCAAATTCTTTCCCAGTAACAAGATTTTTAATTTTAACTTTTACTCATGGGATTTACTTTCTTGTTCTGTTCGGTAAGCAAGAGATTTTATTAATAGAAACAGGACCCAGACACCAAGATGGTGATTTACAAGAGTAGTAGTCCCTTACCCAAAACAAAGAAGGGGAAAACGTCTGTAAACAATAGTTTCTAATCCTGTAATGAAGTAACGAAATCTAGCATTTTGTATTGATCATGCACATCTTGGAGTTTACACCATAGTGCCAGCATACATAAACATCTAAAGTTCAGCTTTGGTACAGAAGTTGCCTTGCCCTTGAAGCATCTGGAGTTCCTTTCTCTCCATAGTTAGTTTTTTTTCTCTCCATAGTACCCAGCACATACAAGCTGGTATTATCTTCCACAATACTTTCAGTGATCTGTTTCTTCCTTTGAGCCGCAACATAGCAGTAGCTTGTTTACAGAATGAGGCATCAGACAATTCACTTTGAACAGGCTTAGGTACATGTCCCAAAGTTTCCAACAGTGTAGGAAAAGGTGGCTTCCATTTTCTTCCTGATTGCTGCGTAGTGTCTTCTGCACAATGTGATTCCCCTTCTTTCATGAGACAAGCGCCATGTGCAATTACTGCAAAAAAATTGCCACTTTGTGTGATGATGCTTTTGATTTCCAAATTTCTCTCCAAGGCCAATTCTGGTAACTGTTTCTTTCTCTGTTCAACCATATGTAGTAAGACTTAACAGAGAAAGTTCCCTGTTTTTGTCCCTCCCAACAGAGAGAATCTGTACTTTCACTATTCAAAGGCATTTCCTCTAAAATATGAAGCAGCTCGGCCATCCTAGGTATCTCCTAGTCAAAGCATTGTCTTCTGAAGTTTATATCCCAATTGCGGTTGTTCCAGCACTGGTAAACAGATATTTCAGCATCCAAAGCAAAGCTATTCATGGGATTTACTTTAGAACATGTTAATTGTCTTGGGTTCTGTCAAAATGTTTCTCTAATTCTGCATTTGAGTGATATGTTTTATTAAGTATTTGATGTTACTTGGATTTACTATATAGCACATTGTTCAAGTTTCTCAGGCCCCATTAAGGAGACTGCACGAAGTCGCAAGGCTGATTCAAATCCTCTTGAGAGTATACCTGCTGTCCAACTTCCACGACAAGGCACTGTAGAGATCCACAATTATCAGCACGACCATGTTATTAATGTAAGTTTGAAAACAGCCAATCCAGTGGCTAAGTCATTGGGTTTACTAAAATTAAGCAATTGATTGCAGGATGTTACTGCATCTTCTAGGAAACCAAAAGTCAAGAAGAAAGGAAGGGAGAACACCTTACTATCAAGTGGTCCTGATGCTTCTGAATGTCAAGGTTCCCTTTCGGTCACTGTACTTCAATTTTTTTCTTGCCTCTAGATGGCTATTCAATGAATTGGGAATATTTCTTGTCATCAGATGCAGTTGCAGCAGGTTTTTGTGAGATGTTGGAAGATTTTTGTGGCAGGGCAGAATTTTTTAGTGATGAGCGGGACGAAAGAGAATTTTTACCTATGTCTGTGGCAGATCTTAAAGTTGTTCTGAAGGAGATCACATCTATCCGGTCAAAGAAAGCACTGAATTTGATTCCAGTTGATAATCTAGTGAGATTACTCAGGGTCTTAGATCATCAGATTCATCGAGCAGAAGGCTTATCAATTAATGATTGCGAACAAGTTAGCAATTATGCATTTCATGTTATTCTTTAGACTTTCAGTACAGATAATTGTCTATTTAGTTTCTTGTATAATTTTCTGTTTCCAATTAAAGATAGTAAGTATTGACTTTGGCTCCCACTATTTTCTTGTAACTCTCTTAGAAACAACTGTTACTGACCTTTTTCTGGTCATTACCTATGGGAGGGTAGTGGGTCATGCTACTGTCTTGAAATCTTGGCTCTTGTCAATATGCAACACTTTTAAATTTGTTAATGATTGTTATAACATTGTCAGGACCATAGTCAATAATAAGGTTTTGGTTTTCCCATGTTATGCAGATGGATACAGAAGTTGTGTCATCGATTTTCTGTGCTTTAGAGTCCATTCATGCAGCTTTAGCTATAATGGCTTACAATGGGATGCCTAAGCAATTATATAAAGAAGAAGTATGCTCTTAATCTTTTTGTTTAATCCTTTTACTGAATATATTTTGTAAATAACAAATATAGATTTCATTTTGATTCTTGTGTTGGTATCTTTGCATGTCTCTTTTGAGTTTGTTAACTTTCCAGCTGACCATGGTCTTTGGTACCAGATCATTGAAAGAATCGTGGAATTCTCTCGGCACCAAGTTATGGATGTTATTTTTGGTAGTGATCCCGTATACCGTGCGCTGCACAAACCACCCGAGATGGGGATTCCTGAAGGTAGAATTCTGAGTACTAGATTATTGATTATTACTCCCTCCGGTCCATTTTAGTTGTCATGCTTTAATAAAAATTCGTCCAAAATTGTTGTCATTTTAAAAAATAAAGATATAATTAATCATTAGTTTCCACCTTTACCATTACTTAATTAATGTGGAGAGAGACTAATGTGGTGAAAAAGAGTTTTATTAAATTGAGATTAAAGAATGAATAAGGATAATTTAGTCAAATTTCCGTATAGTTAATGTTTTCTTAAGGGACATGTAAAGGAAAACATGACAAGTAAAATGGACCGGAGGCAGTAGTATACTAGGGATTCATTTAAACATTTATTGAAGTCATTAGAAAATTGACTTCTTGATGATTGTGAATTCAGTTAAAGGAACGGGTCATTGAATTAAAAAATGACATGTAGAGAAATTCTATAGCTTGCAGAATCTATAATACAACAATATCATACCTAGTGTAATCTCGCAATTGGGGTCTCGGGAGGGTAGGATGTATGTAGACCTTAACCCTATCTTTGTGGGTGGGGTAGAGAGATTGTTTCCGATAAACCCTCGGTTCAAAAAAAGAATATATAGGAAGTAAATTTTAGAAGTGTTTAACCCAAGACATTCTTGTGAACAAAATACTAAATATAGGAAATTTAAAGACAGTGTTAGTATATTGGTAATCTTAAGATTTTGAAACTTCTTGGTTGTGTCTAGAATTGAATTGTCTCCCTGTGTGTTTCTTGGAGATCATTGAAAGAATCTTTCTGCAGAGCTGAAAATAGGCTGGGAACTCTAGAAAGGAGTTTTGAAGTTCTCCTAACCCAAAAAAAAGACGGAGATAGAGTATATTAAGTTAGATTTAACCATCAATCCTCAGTGATTGAAGTATTTTATCTCTCTTTCAGTCCATACTTTGAACTTCTATTCTGCCCATAACTATTGCTGGTCCTTTTCTATCTCATTACCTTTCCAATTTTTGCTTTCTCTTTTTACTATCCTTCTAAGAAAGTGACAAAACTCTAAGATGGTTCTGGAACCATTCTATTTTGATGAGTATTTAATTAAATCAGTCTAAAACCGGCGTAGTTTCTTGGAATTTATGCAGATTTAGCTAAAGATAATCGAGGAAAAAGATCCATATAGGTGATATCCACTAGTTGAGAATAGGTTTTATTCTTGTTAGAGGACCTCTAATATGATTATTATTATAATTGTTACATCTATTTACATAAATTTAACTTATTTTCTCTTCTATTTTTATTTGGTGTAATGATGACATGCGTTGAGCTTAAATGGAGTAGTGAAGATTCATATTCTTTACCCCAACTTATGTGGGACCGAGGCGTAGTCGTTGTAGTCTAAAAGTGGCGCAGACATGAAGGGGTTAACCTGTGGAATAGTTCTATTGTTTATTGCTTGAGGATGATGTGGATCACTGGTGTAGTAATACATTTTAGCTTTATCAATTACCATACACTCTCCTTGTTCTATTCTTCTACGACTCTGTTCTATCTTGTAGTTTTCAAACTGTGAATTCTGATTCCCATTTGTCAGATAGGTGTAAGGGTTCAGTTTCATCTCTGTTAATTGGCTAATCTTGGAAAAACAACGTAGCTTATAATTAAACCCTATTTTTGTATATGCTAGATATAGTCCATATTCTTTTACTTAGACTACATCTATGTTTTCATATGCTCCCAGGTGAAGAAGATGAAGAGGTTGATGGAGATTTTGTTTCGCCAAATAGGAAGAAGAGATCTACTAGGAGTGTGAAACCAAGGAAATCAACATCAAACAAGTATGATTGTAAATTGGTGTCCTTGATAATTAGTTGTAAATTGGTGTCCTTGATAATTAGTTGTAAATTGGTGTTCTTGATAATGAGTTTCTTGTCTCTCATATGAAATGGTTGTATCACCTCACGCTGGTATTATCAACTTTGTAGGGTTTCTTCTGCTGTTAGTAATATACTTCAGAAGCTTGATGTGATTCTTGGTTTTCTTAAGGAGTTGTGCACTATAGAGCGCCTACCAGACAGTTGCATTCTACAACTTATTAAGACCTGTTTCACAACATTTATGGTTGAGAATATCCAGCTCTTGCAAATGAAATCAATCAGCTTAATAAGTGGGGTAATGAAGCTACATTTACTAGAAGTTTGTCCTTTTAGTCTAAATCAATCATAAATACTTTGGAATTTAATTGTGTATATGTTGTTGAGTGTCCAGATATTTTATACATACACCCAGCATCGTGCTTCTATAATGGATGAGGCACTTCAGATTCTTTTGAAGTTACCCTCTTCTAAGCGCATCCCCAGAACTTATCCTCTACCTGATGAAGAGCAGAGGCAAATTCAGCTCATCACTGCTCTTTTAATTCAAATAGTTCACAGCAGTTCAAACCTTCCGGATGTTTTGAGGGAATCATCTGACAATCCTTCACTAGAAGTCTCAATTGATGCCAGTTACCCTGCCAAATCCTTTGAGTCAGTCACGGAAGCTTGCTGTCTTTTCTGGAGTCGTGTTCTTCAACGTCTAACAAACACAAAAAATCAAGAGGCAGCTGAGTTGAAGACAATGATTGAGAATCTTGTCATTGATCTGTTAACTACTTTGAATTTGCCTGAATATCCTGCCTCTGCTCCTCTTCTGGAGGTATTAGAAATGGGGTTATATCTCTGAATCCACTTTTATTGGCTATATGTTAAAGATACACTTATATGCAGGTTCTTTGTGTTTTACTCCTTCAAAATGCTGGGTTGAAATCTAAAGATGTTTCTGTTCGTTCAATGGCCATTGACCTTCTTGGCACAATTGCTGCAAGGCTGAAACAAGATGCAGTTCGCTGCAGGGAGGAGAAATTCTGGATAGTAAAGGAGCTGAGAAGCGGGGACATGATTGACCGGAATCTTCCCAAGGATGGATGTTCTGTTTGTTTAGATACCAGGAGTGACAAATCACTTGTTCGATGCCATGGGTGTCAGAGACTATTTCATGTTAACTGTACTGGAATCAGGGGTCATGATATTCCTAATCGCGGCTTTCATTGTCAGATGTGTTTCTCCAAGAAGCAACTTCTTGTACTGAAATCACTATGTGAGTCTCAGTCCAAGGATGCTGGGCAAAATAACCGTACTAAGCCAGGAAAGACATCACAAGTTACTGAGGAAATCACAAATTTGGAGATTGTTCAGCAGCTACTACTGAATTATCTCCATGATGCTGCGACGGTGGATGATTTACATCTATTTACTCGCTGGTCAGTGCTTCTTTGGAATTGATATTTTAATGCTATTAATATTTTTCTGTTTTTGATAACCTTGCCAAGAAAAGCAATTGCAGGTTCTATCTTTGTCTTTGGTACAAAGATGACCCTAATTCTGAACAGAAGTTCATGTATTATGTTGCGCGATTAAAGTCACAAGCAATTGTGCGTGACTCTGGTTCTCTTTCTTCACTAATGACAAGAGAGTCGGCAAAAAAGATAACTTTAGCATTGGGACAGAATAGTTCTTTCTCTAGAGGATTTGACAAGATTCTGCAAGTGCTTCTGGTTGGTGAAATAACACTTCCTCTCTTTTTCTCGAGAAAATAAATTTTTATACTCATTATAAGATGCTTTACAGGCAAGTTTGCGGGAGAATTCTCCAGTCATTCGTGCAAAGGCATTGCGAGCAGTAAGTGGGTTACATGTTCTAAAATTTATATTTCTTCTGTTTCAACTTCTGGAGTACTCATCTTCTGCTCCTCTTGTTTGTGTCATAATGAGAGCAGGTTAGTATCATTGTTGAGGCTGATCCAGAGGTTTTGGGTGATAAGCTTGTCCAAACAGCAGTTGAAGGGAGGTTTTGTGACTCTGCTATATCTGCCCGAGAAGCTGCGTTGGAACTTGTAGGCAGGCATATTGCTTCATATCCTGATGTTGGTCTGAAGGTATTGAATTTAGATCTATTTGATCCCACATGCTTGTGGACGTGACACCTTGTTCAGGATGGCTATATTTGTCCTCCTAATGCTTCTTTTGTCGCGCAGTACTTTGAGAAGTTGGCAGAAAGAATAAAGGATACTGGAGTAAGTGTGCGAAAGCGTGCTATCAAAATCATACGGGACATGTGCACCTCAAATTCAAACTTCTCAGAGTTTACTACTGCTTGCGTTGAAATTATTTCCCGAGTAAATGATGAGGAATCCAGTGTACAGGTAGAAGTAGTCAAATCAATTTCCTTACTGTTTAACATTTTAGCTCATTCTCTTTGGTTCTCTCCTTGGGTAAATAGTGATACAAGCAGCATGGCCGTAGAAATATCTGCCCCAGATAAATGTAGAACTTGTAGATTCATGTGATGATCGACCATAATCATCGTTACACTTTAGACCTGGCAAGTGGCTGGGTTGGCCCATAAATGGTCGACTCAGTACAAGGTACACAGTTCTTGGTGCGACGATTCATAGGCAAGTCCCAAGCCTGTCATTCTGCAAGGGGAAGGGATCCGGTCCTGCCCATAAAGCCTCATTTTGGGTGGACTGGCTAGTAGGCAGGATTTTTAAAAATAATTTGAACTTTGTATTTGTTTAACTAGATTTAAGTATTTAAATTAGTTTATGAGTGAACAATGAAGAAGTGTAATAGTGAAGATTTACTTTGAAAAAATACAATTGAAATATACAAAAATCTTTAATATAATAACAGGTGAAGGTTAAGTATAAGCTTGCATATGTTAGTGCGAAATTAGAACCTCAAAGATTATTGCTACCTGACCATTTTATATGACAACCTTCCGTTTATAGTTTATTTCAAAAAACAAATGACGTCTTACTGTATCTTGAAACTGTTTAACTTTAAGTTTTCCATTTTACTCTTTAATGAGATGCAATTTATATTTTACAGCCATAGAGATGCATATGACACAACTAATATCACAAATTTTAATGTTTTTTGGGTATGGGATAAAGTCTATATATTTATCTTTTTATACTTTGTGGTTAATCAAACACCATCCGTATAAAATGAAATGGAGGGACTAATTCAAAAATTTTCAACTTAAAAATTGCACCTTGAAACTTATGTTAAAACCATAATATTTTGTAGCTGTTTGGTTGGATCTGGTTATGGGCTGGCTGGTGATCCTAGGCTAATCTGCTTCATGGGTTGTAGAAGTGGTGAATTGGCTCCAAGCTGTTAACAGGCTTAGCCGAGCCTAGTACAGTGTGAACCTGCTTAGTTGGGGGCTCCTCCTTTCTTTATTTTTTTTTTTAATGATTAATAATTTTTTTAAAAACTTTTTTACAGACTTGTACATGCGAGTTTCCGAGCTTAACAGGCGATCTTGGTGTATTATAGATTTGCAGTTTTACCCTTAAGTATCATTGAATCTTGCAAAATGTTTCTATAAGCCAAGTTTATGGACTTCTGTTTATGCTCTACTTCTTGTAGCCCTTGTGAGCTCATGAACCACTACTCAAGAATGAATTTGGATAGTGGCAAAAGATGGTGTGTTTGATAAGATTTTTGTGTATGACCTTTTGTACGGAAGTGGTGGGGCCTAACATTTTGATATGTACCCCAACTTACACGACTCTTAGAATGTCAATCTGAAGTGCAACAGCCTCAACATATTTACTACCTTCGAAAATATTCCCTCTGTCCCAGTTTGCTGGTGACTATATCTTTTATTTGTCCTAACAAGATTAGCCCAGAAAGATTAGCATCGATGGGCTAAGTTACCTGATAGTCTGACACCTGTGTTGGTGGGAGGCAACAAGTATCTAGTGGAATAGTCGAGATGAGCGCGAGCTAGCCCGGACATCTCAATTATCAAAAAGAAGAGTTATCACATTTTTATTTAGAAGCTAGGTAATATTTTTTATTTTCATTTTGCAATTGGCATGACTATTGTAGATCCCGCTTAGTACACCACAAATTGTTTGGTGTTGCAGTAGTTCAGTAACTACAACATGTCATGTGCAATCCCACAAACGGGGTTTGGGGAAGGTAAGATGTTCGCAGACCTTATCCTACCTTTGTGGGGCAGAGAGACTGTTTCAGATGTATTAAATGTCTTTCATCCTTTTAAACTCTGCCCAGTCAAACCATGCCAACCAAATTTTAGATAGATGAATGGAGTTACTTATAAACATCTAATCCCTCTGTACCAGTTTAACTGACCCACCACTTTTGCTCCCTGTGTAATATATTTTCCCCTTTCTCTAGATGGAGAAGTTTTTCATCTTCCAGGAAGTCAAATATAAAGCAAATTACTATTTCATATTTGGTTTTGCTTTGAGGTGATGTCCTTTTCACAAACTTCTTTTCCACCTTTAAACTACTACTTTTGTTGAAGTGTGTGACTGCCTCATCTAAAACTTTGAATTGTTAGACAGCACACATGTATTTATTTATGTCAGGTGTACATATCATTTGGTTATGTTAGGTCTGCAACACACATATGAGGGCCTTATTTTGGGAGAAAGCACATGAAAATTCTTTCTAATAATGGGTTATGAATATGGCAATAGCTAGGTCTAGTGCTAGCAAATGGGCGGATTGAAAATGGGTTAGACAAAAATTGGTTAAAATTCAACCTGTCCATATTTAGTACGGGTTGCAAATGGGTTGAGTGATGGTTTATGTGGGTACCCATTGTACAAGTCTGGCTTGAAGTGGGTTACACTTTTTTGTTACTTCTGTTGCCCGCTATAGTGTTCCGCTGCTCCTTATCGAAAGAAATGAAAGAAACTCATGTTTGTGTCTGTAAAATTTTATTTGTGTGCTATGTTTAATATATTTAGACATTACTTTACATGTTTTATAGAATTCAAACCTATTTCTAAATGCAATTATAAAATATAGTATACTCAATTCTTATCAAGTACTTAAGAAAGGAAAAAAGAGAAAGACATCACCACAAATATCTGATCTTATTGCTTGTTTGTTGAAAACCTTAATTATAGTTCACTGAACGAAACTCATGCTCTGGCTCTTAATCCTCGACAAATCCAGATTAAGAAATGTAATAGAACACTTTCTAGGAGAAGCACTATATCATCATTGTGTTTTATACGATGTGGTTCTTTTCATTTTCGTTTTCTGTTTTTTGTCTATTTTTTGTTTCTTGATCCTTTTGTGGTTCTTCCTTGACTTCTTAGAACACTTTTTCTATGAAATACTACAAGTGGAATTTACTTTCCTTCCTTCAGTATTTAATGTGAAAGCACTAGTATCTGGATCTCATTTTTATGGAAAAAACCCAGACAAATAAATAAAAAACTTTTCTGATACAAAAATTAGGTATCTTAGGGCCTGTTTGGATATACAATTCTTTTTGTTTTTTTTTCTTTCAGTTTGGTTATACATTGTAGTCAATTTTTCACTCCAACTTGAAGTCGAGTTTTTCAAGTTTGAAGAAAGGGTTCTAACTTCTAACCACCTTTTCAAGTAACATATTTCCCCCATAAAACTTCAATATTTTTTCAAGTGAAATTCATGTCCAAACACACACTTCAATTTTTAAATACCCTTTATCAACTTAACTTCAAATACTATTTTTTTTTTTGGTCAAATATCACTGAGTTCATGTCCAAACGCCCATCTTATTGAGTTCAGGAGA
>JACEIK010005215.1:68807-97464 GCA_018107945.1 Datura stramonium
GGAGAGAAAGAAGGGGGGAGGAGGCAAGAGAAGCCGAGTCGAGAGATGCCTTTTCCAATATGGGTCCAAGAGTCTTCACTCTCAGAATAAAATGCAGTAAACCCATATTTAGTGCGGTTTAGGTTGGGCTAAGCCCACATTTGACCCAAACAGAGAAAATACTCACCCAACCCGTGTATATTTGAGTGGGTTGTTAAAAAGATTCTCATGTGCCAGCTCTAGCTAGGTCAGCAACAAATTTGAACACTTTGACAACTTATGATTTAGACTTGCTTTCTTTTCTGGAAGTTGAGGGGGGTTATAGTTTTGGACAGACTACTTTTTGTGTCATTGCATCTAAAGCATTTAGTGCATCATAGGGACTGGTGGCTGGTAGCATGTTTTGGGTGTAAATGCATTGGATAATATGCAAGATAAATTTTGGGGTTTTCCAATCACAGGAGTGGATGAAACAGTCATTCTTGTTCAACATTTTTGAATTTGGTTCGATACTTGTATATTTTTGTCAAAGATTAATTCAGAATTACATTGAATAACCTTGATGTGGACAAAACTTTATTTGGCCAGAGTCCAGTAGCACTGGAACAATCCTTAGATTCTGTTTATTTTCTTATATATAGGACCTGGTCTGCAAGACATTTTATGAGTTTTGGTTTGAAGAACCTTCTGATTCACAGCATCAGTATTTCGGAGATGGAAGTTCTGTTCCACTTGAGGTGGCTAAGAAAACAGAGCAAATTGTTCAGATGCTGAGAAGGATGCCCAGTCTTCAACCTCTTGTAACAGTGATTAAACGCAACATAGCCCTTGATTTCTTTTCACAATCCGCTAAAGCGGTCGGCATCAACCCTGCATCCCTTGCTTCAGTCCGTAGGCGCTGCGAGTTGATGTGCAAGTGCTTACTGGAGAAAATACTGCAGGTATTTGATTTGTAGGAAGGTGCCTCTTAAATATTTAGACTTTTTTTATATAAATAGAATGGTCAAGTATCTTCCTCTGCAGGTGACAGAGATGAATACTGGAGAAGGAGAGGTGCACATGCTACCATACATGAGGCTCTTGCATGCTTTTTGTGTTGTTAATCCTACTCTATGTGCACCAGCTTCTGATCCTTCGCAGTTTGTGATCACACTACAACCTTATTTGAAGAGTCAGGTTGTGCATCTATTTGGTTGTTAAGCTACTCAGTGATTCTATGTTATTCTCCTCTTCTATGTGAGAAAATTTGCTTTTCTGATTAACCAACCAAAAAAATGCTTTTCTAATTTTCATAATGGAATTGGGTGCATATTTTGTGTGCTTATGTGTCTGGGCATGCAATACTAATTTGAGAAGCTGTAAGTTTGTATATTTAGCAAACGTGAAATGGATATAGTACATAGGGCTCGTTTGGATTTCAAGCACAAACTACCAGTTAGAATGCATGTTTTTGTCTGTGTGCTAGCTAACTTGAAAGGGATATAATACAAATAGATCTCTTGGGTTTCAACTTTCAAGCACAATGCATCTATCAAATATTTTCAAAAGGAGAACAGGGAAAACCGGTGTGTTGTCATTTAATAGCAACCTTGTTTTGTACTATTTTCTGAAACCAAGCTATTTAATCTTATGTTAAGAAGCAGAAAACTGTCAAATGAGTGATGATAGAATATCTTGGTTCAGTGGTAATAAACTTTTGAGTCATGCAAGTGAATCTTTGGGAAAGAATGATAGAGCATAGACACACAGTTATTGCAATGGTGACAGAGAACTAATTGGGATTTATGCGTGGTAAATCTACAACAAAGGTTACATTTTGCTAAGTGTTGATAGTACCTAAAAGGTATATGATAAAAGTATGAAAAAACTCTTTTTTTTTTGGTTGCTTGGGAAGAAAAAATTATATACAAAAAAAAGAAGAAATGAATTCGTATCAAATATAAAAAATAACACAAAAAGTATGTACAAGTGAGTGATCGTAAGTGTGAGCAGAGTAGGAGAAAATACAAGGGAGTTCCCCATCATCGTGGGTTACACTAGAGATATTCTTTGAGCCATATTTGTTTGTGTTGGTTATTGATAACCTAACTAATAGTACATAGGGTGAGGTTGGCGATGTATGTCATTTGCAAATGATGCTGCACTACTAGACGAAATTGTAGGGGGGAGTCAATCAAAGTTGGACTCATCGAGATCATTAGAAACACTCTAGAGAATAAGGTTTTATGACAAGAAAAAGTAAGAGAAAATCTAAGCAATGCAAGTTTAGCCCTCATTGAATGAACGAAAGTGAATTGAGTTTGGATGAGATTATTGTGCCTAAATGCATATAATCCAGGTGTACACGCTTAATCTTCTTGGATAATAGCATGATAGATGAAGATGAATTTCTTAGAATTAAGATAAGATAACTTAAATGGGAAGTGTTACAGGAGTGCTATGCAATTGGAAGAAAAAGTCTTGTAGAGCGACTGTGAGACCAGCAATGTAATGCGGGCACAACAAATCCAGATGAAGGGTGTCGTGGAAATGCAATGTTGAGATGGATGTACAATCATTCAAAATTGGACTAGATTAGAAATGATTATTGATATGGTTCAATCAACACGCGTAGAGGATGATTTGAGAGGCTGCATAAGATGGTTGACTATGTCCTACCTAGACCTATGAATATATCAGTCTGGTGTGTATGCATTAGTGAGTGGATGATGTTCGTTTATACTAAAGATATTTATCCAGGATGTGGCTGTACTTGCTTGTTGACTTATTATCGTTACTGCTACTGAACCGCCTGGAGTGTATGCATTAGTGAGTGGATGATGTTCCTCTTTACTAAAGATATCTATCCAGAATGTGGCTGTACTTGCTTGTTGACTTGTTATTGTTACTGCTACTGAACTGCCTCCTGATTCCTCCTTTTCTTCTATTGGTTGGTGTACGTTTGAAAGTTAAATACACCGAACAAGTTATGACAAACTTTGTTCTTCTGGCTTCTGTGTAGGCTGATAATCGAGTTGCGGCCCAGCTTTTGGAGAGTATAATCTTTGTAATTGATTCTGTTTTGCCTTTACTACGGAAGCTTCCGCAAAGTGTTGCCGAAGAACTTGAACAAGATCTGAAGCAAATGATTGTTCGACATTCTTTCTTGACAGTTGTCCATGCTTGCATCAAGTATCTACTCTCTCATTGATACCCTCTTCTTTCTATAAATAGGAACCAGCCATTTCCCTTCATAAAATTCTCACAACTTCATATTCTATGTTTCACTTTTTTCCTTAAAGATTTTGCTACAAAATTACAGGTGCCTCTGCTCTGTAAGTAAAGTTGCTGGAAAAGGTTCAACTATTGTTGAACACCTTATCCAGTTATTCTTCAAACGCCTAGATGCCCTAGGTTTCAGTAACAAGCAGGTACGTGAGACCCCATGAAGTTTCTGGTCATTAATAGGAAAGAACAGATGTTTCTCTTTGTGTTTTGTCATAAGATCTATATGGCATTATTGCTTACTTTAGTTCTTTTCAGAACTTTCAGCAAGTGGGCCGGTCTCTTTTCTGCCTGGGTTTGCTAATACGTTACAGTAGCTCTTTGTTGTACGCATCTGTTTCCAGTAACAACTTACATGTTGCTAGCAGCCTCAACCTATTTAAGAAATATCTTCAGGCCGAGGACTTTGTTATCAAGGTCCGCTCATTGCAGGTGAGTCCTGCTATTCCCTTCAAGTCCTGCATGTATGTCATAATCATCACCTGTGTAACTACGTAACTTCCAGGCGCTGGGCTATGTTTTTATTGCTCGCCCTGAATGTATGCTGGAAAAGGATGTAGGGAGAATTTTGGAGGCCACACTTGCTTCTAATACTGATACACGACTCAAGGTAACTTCTTTTCTGCTTGTTTCAAGCTTATGATATGCTGTATACTGAATCATTCATTGGCCAGATGCAATCACTGCAAAACATGTATGAGTATCTTCTTGATGCTGAAAGTCAAATGGGAACAGATAATGCAAGTGAGAATGAAGTTGCTAATACAGCAGTTGGTGGCCCTAGTGTGCCTGTTGCTGCAGGGGCTGGTGATACCAACATTTGTGGGGGAATAGTTCAGTTGTATTGGGCTAAAATCTTAGAAAGATGCCTGGATGTGAATGAACAAGTGCGTCAGTCTGCTCTTAAGGTAATTCCCTAATTCTTTTTTACCTCTTTTCCTGTAAAAATTGATTGATTAAGCTGCTCTTATGGATTGCACTAACTCCCATTTAGAGGACATTTTAGTCTAAGAGCTGGTCAGTTTTCTGCTGGTGTTCATTTCCCTCACTACACGATCCTCAGTTATTTGGAAATTCCATGCGATGCTATTTTCTGAAGCATGTAGTATTTATGCTCAAGGATATATTTAAATCCTTTTACCCATTCAAACTATGGGGTAGATTCCTACTCTAATCAACCTTTGATTTTGTTCAAACAGATTGTGGAAGTTGTATTGCGTCAAGGTCTTGTTCATCCTATTACATGCGTTCCATCTTTGATAGCTCTTGAAACAGATCCTCAGGAGGTGAACTCAAAGCTGGCTCATCATTTGTTGATGAACATGAATGAGAAGTACGCTCTCTATATTGTTAGAATATAGAATTACCTCTTGATATTGATGAGTTCATGTTAAATGTTGCTGGCTTTTATTCCTCAGGTATCCATCCTTCTTTGAGAGCCGTCTTGGTGATGGTCTACAAATGTCATTTATGTTCATACAAGCCATGAATAAAGGCGGTTCTCAAAGTTTAAAACCCCAGTCCAAAGCTCCAGGTATCATGTCAGGAAAGTCCGAGCCTGGCTCATTTACCCATGCAAGGCTTGGGGTGTCTCGAATCTATAAGCTCATCCGTGGAAATCGTATTTCAAGGAACAAATTTATGGCCTCAGTTGTGCGCAAATTTGATACACCAAGCTGGAGTGATTCAGTAGTTCCGTTTTTGATGTATGCACCAATCTGGAGTACTCACCCTGAAGTTGGTTACTGTTTCCATATTGACTTTGTTTGCACTAACCTGGACTAATGATTCTGAATTGTATTTCCCCTCTTTTCCAGATACTGCACTGAAATTCTTGCTTCGCTTCCATTCACATCGCCTGATGAGCCCCTTTATTTGATCTATTCTATAAATCGGATTATTCAAGTAAGGGCTGGCACTGCGGAGGCAAATATGAAAGGATTTTTACAATTTTTACAAGCAGGTTGTCAAAAAATAAATGCAAGTGGGAGCATTCAAACTGAGCCTAATCAACCTGTTAGGTGTGAGACTGAAACAATGGTTGCCAACTCAAAAATTGAGGAAGGCTTGGAAGGTGATCATGTTGGTGTAGATTGTGGATCAGTGGATTCATATATGCCCCATCTGGCGTCATTAAATCCATATGGCATATCAAATGCTGATTTGCAGATGATCCAGGTATGCTCTCCATCAAACTGAGTCATATGAGCATGGTGTGGTGTGGCATGCAGAGCACGTGAAATATGTCACAAGCTTGAATGTTTTTTTTAATAGGTTACATGTTCCTCCTAACTTCAAAACTGATAGTCGACGAGTTCGTTTTTGGTTCTTCTGTTTTTCGATTCTTCTGTTTAACAAATATGAGTATTATACAGGTGGAATGTCTTGCAGCTGGTGCTTTACAGCTGCTTCTGAGGCTAAAGAGGCATCTCAAGATTGTGTATGATCTAAATGACGCCCGTTGCCAGGTATGGCTTTCTGAATTGGCTGTTAGCTGTGCTTGAGACTATGTAAATTAACACTTGGCACCATCTCATGATACTTATCTCATTTTGGTTGGTTTCATCAGGCATATTCTCCAAATGAACCCCTAAAACCTGGGGAAGGTCTTTCAAGGCAAAGTCTTCCTTTCAATGTGAACGAAATTAACATTGAGCACCCAAAGAATTATGAAGACTTTGTCAGGAGATATCAGGTAATTTAAGTGAGTGACATGTGCTATGTATGTCTCCACCAACTTCCATATTTGATTCTCTCTGATAGTTTTCTGATCCTGAGAACACACATATTACCCTTATATGCGTTGATATATTATGCCTTGACAAATTATTCACACATTTATTGTTTATAAGCTTATAGTTTTTAGTATCTGCTGGATGATTTGCCACCCTATACTTTTGAAGCTGTCACGGTTAAATATGAAACACTTATCTTTCACTTCTTCACTCTATTTTGCATATGCATTTATTTGTTTCTTGCAGGTGTTGTGTTGTGATTGCAATCTAGGGCATTCAGTTTGTAATTTAGCTTTATTCAAATAGACAAGCTGGAGTTAACACTTGATGATCATGTGACATTGATCGCCCCTTTCTAAGAATGTGATATTTCCCCTATATTTTAACCATGGTCATAAGGGATTTCTTTTGCACTTCAGTTTTATAGTTCTTCAGGATGACAGTATTAATAAAAATTTCTTCACTTCAAAAAAAAGAAAAAAAAAAGAAGAGGGGAATTTCTTTTGCACTTGTAGGAAGAAACAGGAATAAATAGGCAAGTCTTAGTTATTGCTTGTTTCTGTTATGACTATTGATGCCGGAAAGTAGACTACTTTGCAGCTAAACTGAAGTGGCCACTTTCCCATTTTTGGCATTTATTTCATCTTCATTATCTTTTATTTGTAGGATTTCAAGAATGCCTTGAAGGAAGATACAGTGGACTACGCAATCTACACAGCGAACATTAAAAGGAAACGCCCTCCTCCAAGACGAAGCAGGAAATCTGGTCGAATGATGGGTGGTGATGATGAAGATGATGGAGATGATGAAGATTGGGGGAGTGGAATGAAGACTAGTAATAGTGGCAGAAGAAGCAGTAGCAGGCTAAGGCAGCAATTCTAAATGTATATACTTACAGGTAACGCTAACATGTACAGTATGCAGGAAGACAGGTAAATGACACAAGTAGCAAGAACCAAAACAGATTTGTAACAGCATCTATATTAGTTAAGAGATCATACCTGAGATGCCAGCACTAGAAGCTAATACTGTATTGGAGCTCCAGTAGGTCAGCGATGTGCTCCATTTATAAGTGATGATGCTTGGAGGCATGAGTTATGATGTAGTCCTCTAACAGTAGCAAAATTGAGACTCGAATGATTTCTTGTTGATTTCTTTGGGGTTTTAAAAGGAGCGAGGTAGGGAAAGATTCTTCTGAGGGTTAGGTTTTAGACTTCTATTCCATTTTATGTACATTCTAATAGATTCTGATCTCATTTGGAAATGAAATCACACCATTGTTTTTGTAGATCTCTCTTGGAACGTGTGAACTGCAAGTGAGATTTTAGATTTATAGACGTGAAAGAGCAGACCAGATGTAACATAGCACTTGCGGTTACAGGTAATGAAGATAGATACATTTTGAACGTTAGAATACTATCTTTGGAACGGTGCTTTGTGTGACAGTATATTTCTAAAGTTGATGAGAAACCGTATGATATCTTTGATGCGATCTAGGAAGACATTGCCATAATCGTCAATGTAGACAATGTCATGGAACAAAATCTCCCGTTCAAAGTGAACTGTTGATTTTCGTAGGTTATTGGTTGAGCTCGTTGTGTCTAGGGTGCTATTAGAACACAGATCGTTTTCATGGTTTAATTTGGCTCAATTACTATTTTATAGCACACTATTTTCTTCCAAGGGTGGATAAAGCCTCAGTTTTTTCCCTTTTCAGTAACATGGTGGCGTTGATCTGGTCTCCATAAGAAATAGTAATGCAGTTGTGTTATGTAATAACCACCGCTTTAGACTCGGTCCATGTGTTAAATAAATTGAAAAATAAAACGTTTGTGCCTGTATCACTTTGAACCCACTATTTCTTTTTAATTTTTTGGGTTGGGTTGGGGGTGGCGGTTACATACTTTGAACCCATTGATTTATATTAAATTATGGCTTACATTTGAGCCACATGTAAACACTACAACAAGGAACAGCCACCTTGCCTTCAATTCTATTTCATGAACAGCAGCTCGTTGAAAGTAATTCAAAGTGTAATCCCCCACCTCTTGAGTATCCGTTTTATTAATTCAGATTTACAGCAAAGAGTTCACGAGAAAAAAAATGCTTTCATTGGTGTGGACTTCATTTAATTATTTAAACATGGCCAGGTGGTCATTTCCTGAAGTACATCATGCTCGGTAGGCCAAGATCTACTTTTTCCTTGGTTAGATAGGGAGAAAAATGAATTACAAACATAAAGAATCGAATTAACTGAATTATTGAAATTCTTCGGCCGAGACCTACTAAGTTCGGTAAACAAAAAATCGGAAGTTACTGTATCATGGAGCTTGTGTTAGGTTTTTATTTTTATTTTTATTTTTTCAAGTGGTTAAATAGGGAAGTCTAGCAGTCAGTTTTACGGAGAAGTTGACTCACATGCAGCAAGGTCGCAAAACCAATAAATTCCAGACTTCTCCATTTACGTATTTTCTCTAAATATATTTTTATTTTTAATATATTAACTGAATTTTGTATTCTTGACATTAATTATATATTTTAAAATCTAAAGCTAAACATCAATTAATATAAATATTATGATAAGATATCTATATCAATTATTATTTTATAGAGGCATATAAAATTTAAATTGAACTAATAAAATTGAACGGAGAAAGTTTTGATGCGACAATGCAACTTTCGAAAATTAATTCATCGAATTAAATTCCTTCCCAAAATTCTGCCCAGATTAAGTGCAAAATTTCGAACTCTTGGATGGGTGTGGCACCGAAAACTACAAGAAAAAAACTCATTTTATTGGGTTTATTTTTAAAGATTTGTGATGATTTCCAAACCCCAATAATTTTGGAACACACTTATTTGTTATAAATATATTATATTATAGATGTTTATGAAATGCTTGCAACAGATAATTTGCAATTGGATAAGTTTGCAATCGATAAGCTTTTAATGTATGCATTTGTATAATGAATGCTATCTTGTCTCTTTTGGAGAAAAGTTATGGTTAATTTTCTTTTATAAATAAAGGGATTCCTCCTTTCATTTACCATCCCTCAAAAGAAATAAGAAATCTTCTCTTTCTATGATATTCTTGTTCTTCCTTTAATTTTTATAACAATGCTATCGGGAAGATGGGTGGTATCCGCTTCCAGCACTCACTTTGAAAATATCCGAGGTAGAAAATTAAAATTTTTCGAAGAGGTATTAATGCAATCAGAGGAATATATTCCTGGTGATAATTGTTTCTCTCAATATTCGCAAAATAAGAATGAAGTGAATATGAATCCATAAGATAAAATGTTAATATTTTTTGATATTTATTTATTTAAGTTAATAATGATATCGATTTTGTTTATGAATCCGAGGAATGACTTATTGATCTACTTGGCAATTCATGTCTCATATTATTTTAGAAGAACAATATTGCAAAATATATTTGTTTAAGAAGAAAAATATTGTGAAAATATATCTGCTCCAACGTAACAATATAGTGAAAATATATGCTCGATATTAATTTGATATCTATCAATGAGTAATAATGAGATTTTGCAAGAAATATGATCAAATAATAGTAATAATATTTTTATAGGCTTGTTACAACTACAAATAATATGTTAGATAAATCTCTACTTATACCTTGATTTGATCCTGAAGTAACAATGTCTTAAAAGAGGTTTTAAAATATCATAATTTAAAATGATTAAGATAGTTTAGATGATTATATTCCATTCCGAAGAATGAGAACTTTTGATATACGCTCGCGTATATAGTGAATGTAACAATACTTAGTAAAATCTTAAAATTTATCTAGTCAGTATATCTCGAAATTTACTCGAAGTAGAAATATGAAATTTATTCTCGAAGTAGTAAGCACTTGACATCTACTCCCGAAATAGTATAACATTGAAGCTTTACTCCCGAAATAGTAAAATTCAAATTTTCTCCCCGAAGGTGAAATAATTTGAGATATCCGAGAAATATTCAAGCAATGTCTTTTGTGCTTGACCAAAATAATGAGTATTGATAGCATTTTATTTCAAGCACACTGGTAATAATTAACGTTTCATTTTCCGAAGTGAATGAAATATCTCAACACTTACATAGAGACAAAACGCAAGAGAAAATATATAGGAACGCATCACCATGATTGTTCAAGTGTTGTCAAGAATCGCTTGTCTTGAAAGAATTTATAACCCTAGTAAACCATGTAATCTTCTAGCTTATGCCTATCAAAACGTATGCCAAATTTATGGAGTCACATGCGCATTTATAGGTAGGCTAGGGACTCTTCGGCAAAATATTTTAATTCTAGGGACTTCTCCTTAAGATACGATTTTTCCTAAGAAACTTAATTAATAGTTTTCTTCCATAAAGAAAACTTTTATATATGCATAACCAAAATTATTATCTGCCATATATATTATTTACTTGGGAAATGAGGTAAATAATTTAATACCATTTAATGTGGGTCATATTAAATGTCTCCAAAAAGAGACACGTTTTTATTACATTCTCTCACCCGGTCCATATTATTGATGAGTTGGTAATTTACCAACTCATTTGGCTTCCACATGAGTTATTGTTTTGTTTTCATACAGATGAAAGGTTTTACCCTCTTTTCTCTTCTTTGTGCATGCATTGATTGAAACAAAGATAATGGAGGATTTGAACTTAAAGCGATCTGCTTTGGACATGCTTTTTGCACTATTATAGGGAAGTTGGCATCCTGCCGTAGATGTCACACAGACTACATTGCCTTGGATATGGTTTTCATTTGCCAGCCACGTATCGGCATCTCGTTGCGCAAATGCTACTACGTAAAACACGTCTTGAACATTTTTTTTCATCTTTAGCCAGAAATGGCATCTACTAAACGTAGATGTCACACGTAATAAAATTGAAAAAGACTGCCTTGGACATGCTTACATATGCTATCGTTGTAATGACATCTGCAAAACACGATGATAAGCAAGTGACCCGCATCATCGTCAAGGGCAAAATTTTCTAGAAAGGCACCTAATGCACCCGAGAAACTTTCAAGGGCATTTTTGGATAGCTTTGCATGTGCAATTTATGCAAATTTAACCCCAATTGTACATTCATATATTATGTCATATTGATTTTGTAGAGAGAAGTTCATAAAGATAGAGAGTAGAGTACAATTACTTTTTTCTTCTTCAATTTTCATTGGGCAAAAACTTCATTGATTTTTACCATGATTTCGGTACATATGATTTACACTATGCTTTAAGTCTATGATTTTCATGAATGCAGTATGATCAGCATGTTTATGATTCTTTAGACTCTCAAGGCTCTTGCTAGTTACAAAGTAGCCCTGACTAGTCTTTAGAACACGCTTTGGAGCACTCGCATTAGTATGTTCATGATCCTTTAGGCTCTCGAGATCCTTTAAATAAAGTGGTTTCTGACTAGTCTTAGGGAAATCAACTTCAAATAATCATTACATATATCCTTATGTTCAATTAGAGTATACTCAACACTGAATAGGCCGTTCCGGCCAACCTAGGTCTTAAAACTATGTGCCACTATAGGATAATGAATTTTCGATAGTAGAGAATGTTTTCCTTAGCTCGAGGAATATGAGATCTCGCTAGTAAGAGTGTCTCCCTCGCCTTAATGGACGCATGCAAGGGTCATCGTTAATTGAGATTATCTCCCTAAAATTGTGAGTGGTATCACGCCAGTCATAGTTATTACCCTTGGCAAGGTATGAACACCCTCCAACCAGGTTGCTGCAAGTCTAGTTCATGAGGTTTCGCATTAGAGTTTGTTAGTTAATAGGCTCTCCCATAATTCAATTTCGCCGCCCAATGTAGTCATTTCGCCATACTTTTCAGTTTATACTCAGATTCAGTCTTCAGTATATGTACATGACCCTTAAAACTAGTTTTACTTATATTTCACAAATATTTTCACAACCAGTCCACCAGAAAACAGATTCATGGTCTTCAAATAGATCATTGTACATTACCTCAACTTATGTATTAATCCATGATTTATGTATAGTCTTTTCTCAGATTTACAACACGTTCTTAAATTCAGTTATGTTTCATATACTAGTACAATTTAAGTAATTAATCGCATACTTTATGTGCTATATCATTTTTAAGGATATAGATTCGTATCTGGACTTAGCCCCACTAAGGATACATTTCGGGCTTTAATGCCTGGGGCAGTGGTGAGTCCCTCATCTTTTGAGGACGAGAGTTATGTTTCTTTATTTCAGTATTATTTTAGTCTCTCAGACTGAAGTCCCCAACTCCGCCATCGAGTAGTAGAGACTTGCATTGCTGTGGGGTGTATCAACTTATAACTCAAAGGTTTTTAACAAACCCATGTCCATATGTGTAATGATCATATTTCTTTTTAGTTAGGTTCCACTCGATATGCTTTTATGTTGTTTTTATGTTAGAACTATGCTATGTCATGATTTAACTTGGAGCCATTCATAATTCTGGGAGTCCCGTGTTACGTACCTTTTTGCAGTGTAGACTCTGGACGTGACATATGCGTGAAGTTAAACTTTTGCTAGGGCTCTGAGTCTAGATTTGATTGGATATTGATGAATTGTTCTTACATTTGAGTAGGGTGAGTATAGATATATTGTTTTCAAGTTTTGATTCAATAATTGATGGTTGCAAACATTGATTTAGCTTTCTTGTCTTGCTTTTGCTTGAAAGAGGGAATAAGGTTTGGGTGAGACTTCAGTAGTGAGGAATTGGGTGTGTGATGCTTGAGCTTGAGCTAGAGATAGTCAAGACCTACATTCATATTTCACAAAGGGTTAAGGCTAGAGATAGTTTCACCCTTCCTCAAGCTTTGTTGGTTGGTTTATTGATTGGCTTTGGAGTTTGAGAAAACCCAAGGTAAACACATCCTTTTGGTTGAGAAACATAAGATGCATCCACAACCAACGCTCTATATTCTCTAATCGAATCTAAGACATTTTAATCAACCACTATCAAGTCGACGCCCCATCAAATGCACACCCTTAGTCGCTTCCTATTGATTGCAACAAGTAGCTTTCCCTTGCTTTTTTATAATTTGATATCAATACTTGCTTCCTTTCCCCCCAGTATTTACATTATGTTGTTTAGACATGACGCTAGCTAGTTTGAGTTAATTTACAACTTTTTGGATAATCTCTCCTAAATATCTGTGGGATTTGAGCTCGACACTCATTGAAAATTTATTTTTGACAACTACCGCAACCACTTTCCTTTAAAAAGGAGAGAGTTTTATTGAGCGTCATTAAAAAATGACTAAGTAGCTGTCGGGATTAGATGATTGCCATTTAATTAATTTTACGAATTCAAATTTATTTTATGTCTTGTGTTGCTTTTTACCGTGTTTTGTGTTTTTGTTGATTGCTTATGAGTGCAAAGATGAACCATGCTATGTTCCGGTAGTGTGATGGGTTCATGGATGTGGAAGATGTAAGTCCATGGCTCAATGTAGCTGGGTGCCATTTGCCTATCAATTTTCAACAAAAGAGGAATGAATGCCATATTCCATGTGACAAGCAACATGTTACATCTCATAAAATGAAATAGTCAAAGTTTTGGGGGATTAGCCGCGAGGATGATAATCAAGATCTTCGGGAACTTCATTGAAATTCTGTCAACCATTCAACAAATTCCAACATCATCCAAGAGTCAATCCGTTTGAGGTTATTCCTATTCTCTAATGGGAGACGCTACGATATGGTTGAGTGAGCCGTCTCCCCGGTCCATCACATCTGGAACGAGTTGATTGAAGTGTTCTTGATAGATTCTTTCTATCCTCTCAAATGTTTCAACTACGTGACGAGGTCACAAACTCGCAACTCTTGAGAGAACCCATTCATGAGGTGTGACTCAAAAGTGGTTTAAGAAAATTACCATTTGCCCAAATCACGACTCCGTCGTATGGGGTACTTTTCAATTTTTTTATTGGTCCCTTGATTCAATCAACAAGTTCGTGGCAAATAATTTACCGGTGGTTTAATTACGGACCAGACCTATGGACTTGCTAAGTCACTCTTGGATCGAATTACTAAGACCTACCGGGCATGGCACACCAGGGAGACAGAGGTGTCCCCAAATACATCTTCCAACCATATGACAACTGAAATGTAGTAGATGAATAAAGAGATGAAACATTGACCAAAATGATGACTTAAGTTGAGCAAAGCAAACATGTGATGGGGTTCGAAACCAAAAGTGTTAATGCCATTGGACCCAAGGACGCAACTCATTTGAGGAAACTATTCCGCAAGCTAGATATAATGAGAATGCCAATACATTGACGCAGCCAAATGGTGGGAAGCCTTCATTCCGTACCAAGGTGCCAATCAAGGACCTTGGCACCCTCGGGATGGGAACCAAGGTTGAGAGGTTGGAAAGACCAAGGTTGGAGAGAGAGAGATAGGGGGGGACAAGCGATGGGGAAATCATGAGCCCAAAAGAAGAGGATAGGTACAATCATCGAAGTTCAAATCTCGTATATCCTCCTCAAAAGGCCGATGTAATGCTAATGCAACCAAGTGTGAGTGGACCCTCGATAAATTCTAAGATTGAGGACATGTTAGCTGGGGTGTTGAAAAAGGTGGAATCAATGGATAATAGAGTGAAAGAAGTTAAAAGGAGAAGTATCCAAGCTCGCCAAAAATGTGAGCTCTCACTCGGCCACCATCAAGCACCTTAGTCTCCGGGACATGAATCATTTATCCGCACAAAATGAATCCCTAGAATGAAAGACACTCTTTTTCTTCGAGGACACGATGCTCTAACCCAAAAAATGATGGCCATCGTATGACAATTATCACAAGGAGTGGAAATATAGTTACTAATGTAGGAGGCAAACCTAAGGTGGAGGTTGGTTCAAAGCAAAATGATGGGGTGCCGAGCGCACCTATTATTGTTGATGATGACAAGTTGATGGAGGAGGAAGAGGTTGGATACTCTTCAAAGAGTGAATATTGATGAATCGGGCGAGGAGGCGCCAAATAATAAAGGTCAAGTGCCTAAAGGTCCACTCCCCGTATTCCTGGTGTTCATCAAGAAGAATGAGGACAATCAATTCAAAAAAAGTTCATTGATATGATTAGCAAGTTGTCCGTAAATGTTTCGCTGTTTGATGCTTTACTCCAAATGTCCCGCCATACTGCATTTATGAAGGAGCCGTTAAAAAAAGAGAGTTGTTGATGTGGGCACAATAGAGGTGTCACATCATTGTAGTGCGGTTATGGCTAGCAACCTTGCTCTAGAGATAGATGATCCCAGAGCATTCACCATTCCTTGCACCATTGGGGTGTTGATAATGCTAAATTCACACTCCTGATAAAGCATGAAGTAAACATTGTCAATAAAGAACCCAATAAAGGTTGAGTTCGATCCCATAGGAAATAAGGTCAGGATGTATACAATGCAGATATTTAAGATTTTAAGTATGTTATCTCCAAAAAGGAGGGGGCGAAAGCAATTATAAGACAAGATTGAATTGGTTGTCATTTAACCAAGATTTGCAATTAACTAGGGTAAGTATTCCTCATGGGTTCATAACTACTTCGGTTTACAATTCTTCAGATCTATCCCAATGCTTACTTGTATAATTAATAACTAGGGTTCATCCAAACGACTCGTTCGTCCTTATTGGATGACTATACCAATCATCGGGTTACGCCTCATGAGCGATTTAAATTAAACCATTATCAATTTAATCTAAATTAACTATCTTGGTGAGTGCATTCAAGTCATACAATGACTCATAAAGATCAAGGCTTTATTGTAATTCTTTTTTTCCGACCCTACTTCTCTAAGTTCAAGCAAGTAAAGAATTCGGGCAAGTATTAATGTTGCGCTTCGTTAAGAAACATTAAAGATGAATAGAATATAATACAAGTGTTTAGCATTGGTTTAGAATCACTTTGTGTAACCCTAATTTGTTAATTCACCATGGTACCTACAACCCTAGTTGTGGAGACTTTAGCCTCTTATGATCGTAAGATCGTTATTAGCATCCATAGACAACCACATAATTGAATACTTACAAAGATGATTGAAAAGAAACCCGCTTTGATTATTGCAAGAATTGAAGATGAAGAATTTAAGAACAAGGAAGAGATCAAAGCAAGAAAATATTCAAGACTTGAATTAAAGTTAACAACAACTTGTCTCTCAATGTAAAAAAACTTAATGTTCGACTCTCCGTAATGAAATAACCTAAAAAGTATTTATAAAAATAATTGGAACCTTTCCTAAGTAAATAGGGAAACTACCAAAAATTGTCGCTCTTTCACGTATGACCCGTCACAGGATTGTCCTAAGCCGTACCTGACTCGTATGTTGGTTGGCTTGTGCTGAATCTGCCAAGGCTGATTTCTGGGTAATGACCACACCAAGAACCTACAAGTCGTACAATCTTCCCGTGGCTTGAACCTAGCGCTTTCCGACATTTTCTTCGTTAACTTTCATGGATGGCTTGGTATGACTCCTACCAGTTCCATGATTCGTGACTCCTTCGTACCTTGAGACCGCGCATTATCTTATTCTCAACTTTTCCACCGTTCCTCTAAGTATTTGAGTCTTAGGTAGATCTCACGCCTAGTTGCTGCTACCCGTACTAGGATACTTGGCTTGTGCAAACCTTAGGAATTTACTATGACTACTATGGTACGGCTCGTACCATGAAGACATAACTTTTCTTTTTCACTTGATCCTAGAACTTTCCACACCCGCACGACTCATACCAGATAGTACGGCTCGCACGTATCCGTACTTAGCCACTTTTCTACGATTTTTCCATCATTTGCACAATTCAGCTCCAACATCTTTTCTATGAAAACAAAGTAAAAGTGCCTGATATCCATATAAACAATTCATTAAGTCCATACTTATTTCCCAGTTTTAAGCATCGAAAGTGCTATAGACTCACAACACATCGCTTGTACTGTTCATAGCGCCTATACGACCTAGGGGCAAGCATTAACTTGATGTCCCTTATGATCTTTAAGAATTTAGGATTGGTAAATCCCAAGCCCACCGCTATGTGGTTGCTCATGGAGAATCAATCAATCAAGCGCCCGATGGGGATACTTGTTGATGTGCCTGCCAAAGTGGATAGATTCACCCTTCCAACAAACTTTGTTATGTTGATTGTGATGTAGACTTAGAGGTGCCCATCATCTCGTGCCTCATTCTTGGCAACAGGCCATGCTTTAGTGGATATGGAGTTAGGTGAATCAAAATTTTGGGTTGGCCATGATGAGGTAAACTTCAATGTTTGCATGCCAACAAAGCCTCCGAATGAGTGTAGGGTTTTTTATTGCGGATGGATGCAAGGGACGAGTTGGTTGAAGTCCCGCATAAGGAGGTTGGAGCCTCCGGATTACTACTGAGTTCTTGAGGTGAAATCATCGAGCTGCAACATAAATCAAGCGCTTGAGAGGCAACCCAAGTGTCTTTAAATTTCTTTTTTACTTTACCTTTGTGTTGTTTTTGTTGGATTGTAGGTTGTGGATTATGGAAAATGTTGAAGGAAGCAAAGAGTGGATCGAGTATGTGTTGGACCTACGAAATGTAGGTCCCAACTTGTAGAACATAGGTGAAGCACAAGTAAAGTGTCCAGAACTTGAGAAAAAAAGTTGAGCATATGTGCCTCATTCATAACCGTAGTCAGGGACTTGGTGGAATACAAGTATAGCGCGGTACCGTAGGTAGAAGACCTGGAACAAAATCGTTAAAAAATAGTAGCCCCGTGTCACATCTTCAAAACGTTGCATGAGGGACCTCGTGGTACACATGTGTGATACTGTGTCCCAAGTAGTGCACTGGGTAGTCTGAGAGACACCTGCGCTAGACATGTATCTCTCAGATCCATATCTGCGGCCGTATGTCCAACGCAGTGTATGTAGAATTCTTAAATATTGACCAACCTATTTGACCTACCCAACCCAAGCTCGACCCATGCCTTTTCATCTTCTCCTCCACTCCTAAAACCCTATTTTCAAGATCATCACATCATTTTCTCCACCTTCTTTAACTCCCAACAACCCCATTAACTCCCCTACAAAACCTTTTCTATCTTCCATCACCTAAAATCAACATCTCTTCCTTAATTTCTTCCATCACAACACCTTAAAAACAGAATTATATATAAGAAAATCTTGGGTCGGCTACTACCATTCTCATTTTGTGAAAAACTTGAAGTTTGAACTTTTATTTTCTACTCACTCACTTGTATGCTTCTTGGTTTATGCTTATATATTTATGATTTAGATGTTTTCAAACATATAATCTTGATTTTTGCCATTATCTATTTCCCATTTCTCAATGTGTGTTCTTCATGATTAGTTTGAAATTGAAAATTTTTTCTTGTGGGTATTTGTGGCTGATTTCACAATGTTAAATGGGTGGAAAATTCTGTTTCATATTTACAGATTAGTGCATATAATACCATGAATGAAGCTGAGGGTGAATTCCAGTAATCCAAATTGTTGTGATAATTGGATTTTTCTAGATGGATTGAGTGACATCTTCTTAAGGGAAAATCGTCATTATGCCTTATTTTTTTGATAATGTGATGAATGGGTCATTCACTATATTTTGGGTGAAATAAATTGATGAATGTTGGTGGGGAATGGTAACTTGACGCTTTCTCCATGATAGATGTGACAACGCCCTTCTTAAGGGAAATATTGAGTTATCGATGTAGTTAAATGATGTTGTTAGTATTTATTTTGTGGAAGTTTGCGAGACCCATTAGATATTGAAATTGTTCATACTTTCTGAAATTTGAACGAAAAACTTGTGAGTTGAAGTTGAGGCATTGTGAGCAATCAAGTGTCATGATATCGCCTACGTAATGCATGTTCAATGTAGGTACGGGTAATTCCTCACACCTATGTTCCATTTATGCGTCATGATCTCTATCTACAAAATGAAGATGGTAACACAGATGCCTATGCTAAGTCCTAGTGACTGCCTTGTACCGCGTGCCGCAGTAAAGTGCGTACAAGCAACCACATTTTTGTTATGTCATTTTGTTTTAATGATCCTTTTTTTCTTTTTCTTTCATTATCCTAGTGTAGATGTTTCAATTTTCTGTTAGAAAATACAAAAAGAGGTTGTTGTGTTTTTGTGGCACTCACAACATTTTGGCAGAAAATATCTTCATCCAAAGCCAAGACAAAAAGAAGGCCCCATCCTCCAAAAGAAGCAGCGGAAAGGCTAAGAAACTCAGGTCCCTACTCTAACAGTGAGGATGTAACTGAAGTTCTGTGTGGAAGACATGAAGCCTACTTCATTAAATACTAGAATCGGTCAATCACACTCGAGAAGTGCTTCAACTTAACCGTGGCTTAGGTGAGTTCCCCGAGATCAACAAGCCCAAAAGAGAGTGGCACCCATTCTTGATGCACCTGCGGTGTAATTACCCCAACCTTGTTCTTGAGTTCTATGTGCCTCTGCATCGCTTTAGGAAAGACTCAATGAAGCACTTTAGAAGGGTGGATGACTTCTGCAGTGCTTGTCATCCGTCATTGTTCGGGGGTTAGGAAGTTGATATCACCCTGCACACCATCAATTCTCTCTGCCAGGGCCTGAGCCATCTGCCACCGGATCTGAGCTCAGGCGAGAAGATCTCTACAAAGGGAAATCAACTCGTTGGTAATAAACTACCGCAATGAGGAAATGGGATACTGAAGGTAAATAAGGCAGGATCTCCGTCTAGCTTGGGGTTGTGGCGAGATTTAATTTGTCACATCTTACGCTTCCAAAAATGACCAGAAAAGTGCACTTGGAGGCTTCCATCTTGATTGCCTGCATCATGTCGTGGTGCACGGAACTTTGCCAAGTGGTCACTGCGGCAATGAAAAGGGAAGGCTTGACAAATTTATCTCTAATGCCCTTCCTGCTAATTAGCCAATTGGCATACGTGAAAGGTCCTGGCTATTTTGCCGAGGACCATGTGAGATCCACGACGGAGTAATTAATGTGGACAAGAAGAGAGAAGATGATGCTCCTAAGAGTAAAAAGAGAGAATAGAGCCCGGAATATCCCCGAGGAGTCTATGAGATGATTCCTCAATAGTTCCCCATTGCCACAAGACCTCAGTGATCCTACTTCCGAAATGTCAAGACATGCTTACGAGATGCTACATGCAGAGTCTTCACCACCACCTCCATCATTTATATCGAGAAGGCTCCAAAAGTTGGCCGATATGACCCACTTCTATGAAAGACAACTAGTAAAGTTGGCCAAATATACTAGCTTTGGATCCGTAGATCGGTAAATAACGCGATGAAGGATATTTTTGACAGCTGAAACAGTGCCAAATGCGTCGATGTGATTGAGGAAGCAGTCACTTCTTTCGGACTAATGTAAGGGGAGTTGAAGGGCAAGGCCCCTATAACTCTAATATTAATCGATACGAGCTTCTTAGATGAGGCTATGGCTTCTCCGCACACGCTCTAGGCCCGATTGATGAGTTTTTGGAGACTTGGGGAGGATGATGAGGTAGAAGATGGAGCTGATAGTTCAACGGGGTCATAGGGATGTGTTGTTTGAGTCTCTTGGCACAACTCACTCGTCGGGCGGTGTAATCAGTGGCGAGGCTTAAGCCGATGATGATGCGAAAGGAGTAATATCTCAAGAAGTTCTTCCCCTTATTCTTCATTTGGTAACATTGGGGACAATGTTTACACTCTTAAGTTCGGGGTGATGTGCATTTTTGGTAGTTGATGTTGCTGCTCTCGTCAGGCTTATTTATAATTGATATTTTTAATTCAATATTTCTTGCTTGATGAATAAATTCCCGTCGGGCTTGTTTTGAATTGATTTAAATTGCTGACCCTTGCCGGGTTGAATGTTTCTTGTCTTGATAATATGAGTTTCCATTGTCGGATCTGCCTTACACTTCAATTGTATTACTACCCATGCATAACAATCGCCTTTGTTAATAGTAGTTAGTAAATAAACTCTAAAAATTTTCTTCATACCACAATTCTTTTCCAAAGTGAAAATATTTTTTTCTTTTATTTATTTTTGTGTCTAATTGGGTGACATTTCCCTATGATAGATTGAGAGGCGACTTTCTTAAGGAAAAATGCCAAGTCTTAATGTCAATTTTGAGTCCTTATTGTACTTATTTTAAACGGTAACACCAAAACTTTTACTTGGCCAAATGTGTGATTTTTGAGATAAAAGGGAGTCAAATAAATTTGGAAAGAGCATTCCCTCGCCATGATATTTACATCTTTTGTTTGACTTCTTGATTTTCAAGATGGGTGTGCATAACTCAGCCAACAAAAGTCATGCCTTTTTAAATGATTTTGTGAATAGTTTAAACTCCTTGGAGTGTGATGTTCTTGTGTGGTAGGGATTTTGCTTAATTATTGTGTGTGCATATTGTCTAGAACTTTTCCCGAATATGACTCAAGGCGAAATCCTAGGGGTAGCTAAGCTTGGGAAATGACCTAGGCCTTTTTCCGATAGTCACTTCACCGCAAAATGGCCTCTTTAACATCAATCCTAGCTAACCAATTTTTGAGCTCTTAAGCCTTTTTCTGAAAACCCACATTATAAGCCTTAAATCTTTTTTTTTTAAATTTCTCTGCTGGCACCCATTCCTCCCTAATTTAGTGATGAAAGAAAATTGGGGGCTTGGAGCCCAAGATTTAGGGAAGAATGAGAAAATGAATGTGATATAGGCAAAGCCTATAAGCTGTGCACAAAAGGAAAGGAAAAAGAGGAATGAACTCCAATGGGCAGAAGGCCAATTGGTTGATGAAAAAAATAAATGACCGGTTGAAAAACCCTTGATCAAAATAAAAAATAAAAATTGAATGGTGAGAAGGGAGAGAGCAAGGTGAGTAGAATCTCTATGTGCAATAGAAATATTTGAATTGTTTCTAATAAAGGCATTAGGGAGGTTCTAGTCAGTAAAGCTAAAAGTTATCCTTCCCTTATCCCTAACCTTCATTATGACCCGCAAGTCCCATGATTCCAAGTTTTAAAACTCTACATTAGTGGTACATATAAAGTGCAAGTGTAAGGTTCGATGTATATGCACTTGAATATCTTTGAGAGAATGAGTGTCTTTGCATCATTGTATAATCCCTATGTTGTCAATTGCTTGAATGTGAGTGAAATTCTCTCTTGTGGTGAGTGGTATTACATCCTTGGAGTAAATGTTAAAATTGCGTTTTCAATTAAGAGGTTTAAATGCGACAAGTTGTGAAGTGAACTTTTAGGCAAACCTTGATGTTGATTGTCACGACTTAAGATGCTTGTTGATCTTGATTTGAATAAAAATTTCCCTATTTTGAATTGAAATAATGATGGTGATAGGCCAAGTGTTTGTGGTGGTACCAATTGAATTCATGCACTTATTTGAGTCATTTTAATTTTGAGTCTGTGCACATGATTTTGGGGTTGCTTGAGTCTTAACGGTCTTGTGTGCAACTCAAGATGTGATATGCTTAAGTCAATTCCACTTGTGAGTGAATGCTTTGCTTGAGTATAAGCAATAGTTCAAGTTTGGGGGTTTAACATCGGTAATTTACCATTTTATTTGACTCTTAAGCATGAGTTATTGTTTTGTTTTCATACAGATTCTAGAAAAGGTTTTATGCTTTTTCTTTGTGAAGGCATTATATTGAAAACAAAGATAATAGAGGGTTTGAACTTAAAGAGACCGCTTTGGACATGCATTTGCACCTGCCGTTGCAAGTTGACATCTTCGCGCATTCCACATAGACAACACCAAGCCTTGGACATGCTTTTCATCTTCCAAAGCATTGAAGAAGACTGCCTTGGACATGCTTTTCATCCCGCATGCATTTGGCATCTCTGCGAAAATGCAGATCAAAAGCAAGTGACCAAGGCCACCGATGAAGGGCAAAATTGTCCGCAGAGGCACCCACGTAGCTAAGAAGGTTTCAAGGGCATTTTTGGATAACTGCATAAAAATTTATGCAAATTTGATCCCAATTGTACATTCACATATTATGGCATATTGATTTTTAGAGAAAAGCCTTATAGAGATAGAGAGTAGAGTACAATTATTTTTTCTTCGCCCATTGGACAAGAACTCCATCGTTCTGCACTCAAGCGTGAAATTAATTACTTAATATGATAAATTTAGGGAAATTCCTTATGGGTATACTCCTCTCTCTTACTTATAAGTAGCTAAATTTCTTGCTAGGAGGTGTGTATGCATGATGGGTGTCTAGATTTCCTCCTGATTGAGTGTTGATGAATTATTCTTAGATTTGGAGTAGTGTTAATGATCTATTGTTTCTTTCAAGTTTCAATTCAATAATTGATGGTTGCAAAATATTGATTTAGCTTTCTTATCTTGCTTTTAAGCTTCGAAAGATGGAAGTGTTTGCCAGGATCTTCAATAGTGAGGAATTGGGTATATGATGCTTGAGCTTGAGCTAGAGATAGTCAAGACCTATATTCATATGCCATTAATGAGTTAAGGCTAGAGATAGTTTAACCCTTCCTCAAGCTTTATTGGTTGGTTTGTTGATTAGTTTTGGAGTTTGAGAAACCTAAGGTAAGCACATCCTTTTGGTTGAGAAACATAAGATGCAGCCATAACTACTCTCCATGCTCTAATTGGATCTAAGACATTTTTATCAACCCCTATCAATTGGCGCCCCCATCAAATTACACCTCTAGCTCTCTCATTGATTGCAATAAGTAGCTTGCACCTGCTTTGTTTTACAATTTGATATCAATATTTGCTTCCTTCCCCCCCCCAAGATATTTACATTATGTTACTAGCTAGTTTGATCTAATTTACAACTTTTGAATAATCTCTCCTCAATCTCTCAGATCACTCACACTCGTTGGGATTTTATTTTTTTGACAATGACCGCAACCAACACCTTTAAAAAGGAGAGTTGTATTGAGCTAATAATTATAATTAGTAATTCTTTATAAGTGATAAGCATAATAATAATACATCCATGAACTTTATTCACTCAACTAAATAGTTATGCAATAATATCTTTAACTAGAACACATTATTACATGAATTATGGCGGTTATGCTTTTAATCAAACACTTCCTTTCATGTATTGCAATGTATACTATATTCTAACAAAGTGTCCAATAAATTTATGAATGAGATTAATATAAGTCACTCAGAATCCAATTTTATTGATCCAATTATCACAATATAACACATGAAAATAAATGTGCACGATCATGTATCTCAAATAAAATATAATGTCTAGATAAAATGTTAGAGTATAAAGCAAGATTATAATGAGTTACCAAGACCCATATAGGTTATATGATCTTTGAAAATATTAGCTAGTAAACCTTTAGCCATAGGATCATCAATCATTGAAGTACTACTAACGTGTTTTGTTCAAAACTCACATCTTGCGCCTTGACATAGTTCTAACCATCAAATATTTTATGTCAATGTGCTTAGTCTCTAACCATCAAATATTTTGTGTCATCGTGCGCTTACTTCGGCTTCCACTTTTATTATTCGTAGAAAATAATGCTGCAGCTAAATTATCACAAAACATTTTCAATGACCTTGAAATGGAATCACACTAAGGCTCAAAATGAAATTCTTCAAACCATAACGCCTGTGATGTGGCTTCATAACATGCTATAAATTTTGCTTCCATTGTAGATGTTTCACCAATGGTTTGCTTAACAATTATTCAAGACAGAACACCTCCAAAGAAGGAGAAAAATATATCCGTAAGTAGATTTAATACCGTCTTTGCATCCATCCAAATTAGAGTCTAAATGTCCAATTACCTCCAATGAGTCAAAATATTTGTAGGTGAGCTTATGATGCTTGGTTCTCAGTAAATATCTCAAATTTTTTTTACCATCTTTCCAATGATCATGACCAGGGCTACTTTGATATCTGCCAAGCATTCCTACCAAGAAGGCAGTATCAGGTCTAGTGTAGACCCGTGCATACATAAGGCTCCCAAAAAGTGAAGCATATGGAATGCCTTTCATTTGCTCTTATTGCCTTGTGCATTTTGCAAATATTGATTCAATGAAATTATCATCTTTAATGATGAGTGCTACCATTGATCATCATTTCTTTATTTCATATCTTTCCAGAATTCTTTCAAGGTAGGTCCTTTGAGATAGTCCAAGAATCTTTGAGATATATCTCTATGAATCTCTATGTCAATGATATAGGAGATTTCATCCATATCCTTTATTTCAAAATTATGGATAAGAAATTAACTTGTCCCCATGCAACAATCCCAAATAACTACTAGAAAGTAAAATGTCATCTACATATTAGACTAGAAAATATATTTTCCTACATATCTTGAGGTGTATTCATTGACCAACAATTTCTCAGAATTCGAATGAAGAAACAACATTATGAAATTTAATATACCACAGAAAAGTTCGCTAGTCCATAAATTGATATATTCAACTTGCAAACTAGGTGATTTTATCCTTATGACAAAATCCTTTAGGCTGCCACATGCAGATGTCACGACCCAAGTTCACACCCTAGACGCGGCACGGTACCTAGAGTTACAAGTGACTCCAAGCAAAACCCCGGTAGAGAATACTCTATTACTAACCGACCACAGAATAATCACAAAACAGTGAAAAGCTAACAATAGAAATAAACTGGTATTGATAATGAACAAACTTGAAGAAATCTAAAATCCCTAGCTGACAATCTTCACACAATCACTATATGAAAGCTCTCTAAAAATAAATTGATGAATTGTCGATAAACCCCCAAGAAACTCAAATGTCAAAGCACAAACTCGAAATGACTAGTACTAAAAATGAAGCCACGGTCCCCGGGAGATGAGGACTCACCAAAGAGTACTGTGGTGCTGAATTCAACGGAGCAAGAATCATGCTGTTGGGCTTGAGAACTCCGAACCTATATCATAAAAATGAGCAGTGGTATACAAATTTTGCATTGGATATTTTTCATAGGATATGGCATAAAAGTATGCATCAATAGTTTGAATATACTAAGTATGCGAGAAAGAGCTAAAACATACATATATATCGAGTAATAGTAAGCTGTACTGAAATATTGCAAAAAATAAACTAAACTCTAAAGAAATTGAATTGAACTGAAATCATATCTGAATTGGACTGAACTATGCTGCATTGTGGTCTGGGAGAGACTATAATCGACATGTAACCACGTGAGCCAAATGTGGAGTTTGATGTATACCCCTAATCGGAGAATGCCCACTATACCTTGCCGGGGTATAGTAGTTGAACTGGGTGATCATTGTTTGAAGACCATTCGTGCTAATAATTGGCAACGTAGTTTTGGGAACCTTGGTGCGCTGAAACCCGACCGCTCGGTGTTAAGTACTACTCCCACTGAAAATCCTAACCGTGTCTAACGGTGCTTGATAGCTCGAACTAATGTCCTAAGACTTAGGTAAAAACTACTTATCCGGAGTGTTCTGAGATTCTAAGGACCTGAAAGAAACTATGTTCTAAGACTCATCAGAGCTGCTTTATCTAAAAGCATCGTAACGGTCTAAAGAACAACTAACAAACTGATAAACTGATCCTACTGAATTTACTGAGTTTCTCAAAGACTTATAATAGTCAAACTGATTAGTTGACATTTCTGGAGAATGGTAAGTATACTGAGTATTGACTGGAACTTTGAGACTGAATATACAAAAGATTAAGTTCTGTTCAAGTATCTGTACTAATCATTCAAGATTCGAGTAAAATTTACTATAAACAAATACATTTCTGTCTGAGTCCAAATCATGCATGTTTTACTCGAATTTATGCTAAAGATTAAATCTAAGAGAGCAAAATGAAAAGATAAACCAGGGAATGAATTTCAACTAGGTATACTCATATAAACAAGGAAATTAACCAAATCAAGAAGTTCCTTTATAACTGAAAACCCTAGCTTCAACTATTCTGCAGGGCTAGAAGTTATAAGGTTTTTGTAAACTAAATTAGGACACAAGGGGGAAAGAAAAACCTTATTGAATTTCCACATACCCGGAAAAGATTCACTGTAAGAAAATCCTTGAGAATTTGAGAAGAAACTGCAACCCTTGTTCTTGACTGGAACTTTCTGTCTGAGTTTTCACATTGGAATTCTATGAGTGTGAGTGAGAATGAGGGAGGAATGTCATGCATCCCTATAAATATATGAAATATAATACCAAAATGATACAGTTTAGGCATTAAAATAGAGGGAAGTTACAAAACTGCCCTTGAGAAAAAATTTGGAAAACTACCCGTCGGGACCCAATGGGTCACACAACAAGTCGTTGGTTGAGACCATGATTCATTGTGACTAGTCGTTTGTCCTGGGTCTCAAAATCCCAATCACTGGAACTGGACAACGGACGAGAACAACAACCCATTAGGTGAACCAATGAGTCGTTGGTTCCACTCGTTGTCTCTAGGAAGAAATTCCATGTTTTTGGACCTCCACTTAACGGGTCACCAACCGATTCATCATGCAACTAATGGATCATTGCACTACTTGTTAAGTCTCTCTGAGCTTCAGGTTTTCATCCATGCATCATACCATATGAGTCATCTAACGAGTTGTTAGGTGACACGATGACTCATCACCTCGACTCGTTATCACCACTAGAAATTTCCCATCCGACCACCCTTCCAAGACAACGACTCACTTGACGAGTAGTGAAATGGCACCAGAACTCATTCCCAAACTCGTTAAGTCCCCAGGCAATCCCAACTTTTTACCAACTGATGCACGCACGGCGGGTCACACAATGAGTCACTCCACGACTCATTCTATGACCTGGTGCAGCTTTTTCTGATTTCTTCATTTTAGTTCTTAGGTCTGATCTTAGGGACTTTCGGAGTGTTACAATATCTCCCCCGTGGGAACATTCATCCTCAAATGTAGGATAAGCATATTGGAAGGCTGGAAAGAGAACTAAAATCTCAAAATTGAACAACTATAGCTGAAACCTGTGGAGTGAAGAACTATGAACTGGGATACATGACTGGACTGAGATAGACATACTAACTGAACTTATGCAGCTAGGGTACACATTAAAGCATGGATAGAGCTGATAAGTGCAGGACTGAATAGGGTATTGAGGAGGAATTTAGTCTCTGATGCTGAAATTGAGCTGGAAAGGAAGAGGTGATGATATTTAGCCATCATGCCTGCGTCCGCTTCCCATGTAGCTCCTCAAATTTCTGGTTTCTCCATAAGACCTTTACTGAGGAGACCTCCTTGTTTCTCAGCTTACAAACCTGATGGTTTAAAATCTGAACTGGAACTTCTTCGTAAGAGAGGCTATCCTTTATCCCAACATTCTGTAGAGGTACTACTGAGGTCGGGTCACTGTTAACTCCCAACTACACGCAAGTGCACGTGGTCGTACAAGTAATAAAGTGGCTTTATTTCAATCCAGGTATCAAACCCACAGGGACTGTAATGTGACAGTAATTTTTCGTTAAGTGTTTAGTATACGCACTTCTTTATACAAGCAGACAAATAGAACAAATGGTGAATTTTCAATAATACTAGTTAATATAACTTTAAGTAAAAAGATTGTAAATTATAATCTGAACAATAACACGAACAAGCTAAGGTTAAGGCAAAACATGCAGATATGTAATTTACTGATTAAATTTCAGTCAACACTTCTCTTCGGTTGTTGGTCAGGAATTATTAAC
>JACEIK010005217.1:20089-60445 GCA_018107945.1 Datura stramonium
TACTCACACATAGTGATCATAAGGGATACAATTTACTCTTTGCATCACTTACCAAAAACGCAACAAAAGAAATGATTCTATAAACCCATCAATAAATAGATAGCGGGGTACTTTTGGAATCAAAAGCAGACAGAGGGTATAATTGAGCTATTTTATGTAGTTCGAGGGCAATTTAGTGCCTTTTTTGCCATGTCAGTGATCTAAAGGGCCCATGTAGACAACCGTTAGTTTGGAGGCATTTGCGGTCCGAAAATAGAGACGGCAAGCGTATTTTAATACCAAAAGAAAATCGAAGGTGAATGTGCGCTATTTCGAATAGTTGGAGTGTATTTTTGACCTTAAAGCAACTGCGATTAGCCATCATATATCTTTATTAGCACCACTTTTTCTAAAATATTCCCCGCCCCCCAAATAAATACCCAAAAAAAAGAGGAAATACATATATATTGCGGTGTTTAGGGAAAAAAATTAACAAACTAACATAGGTGTGTGTGTGCATATATATATCAGAGAAAATAAGCGTAAAAGGAAAAAAGTATATCTAAAATGGAAAAACTATCAATAACTTCTAAATTTTGGTTGCAGAGCTGTCACTTTGACAAAGTTACCATAACAAGACATTTGAAATCTACAAGTTTGAAGATGAGAAGTGAAATGGCCTATAAATTCTTCACAAGTCTTAGAGTTGACGTGCACAATTCAATCTCATCTCCTCACTCTGAACAAACCAGATAGGTGAGGTTGACTTCTTTTAAGGTAAAAATTTTATGTTGTTTGACCACAAATATTAACATTGTTGATGTTGTTTCCTTTTCTATTTTGTTCTTCAGAATGTCGACTCATCCATCGGTACTCGATTGTCCTTTATGTCACCAAATTGTTCACAACTATGAAGAATTAATGATTCGTGTTCAATCTCATCCGATAGACGACGAAAATGAGATATACGATGCAGAAGGTTTGAGCAAACTAAGTGTGCCATTACACAAATCGTCAGAATCGGTCCAACATGCAAAAACCATGAGAAACAAAAGAGCTAGAACACAATCACCACCACCGTCATTTCGTCCCCGTTGGGTTAGAGGTAACGATTGTGATAAAATCGTGCATCTAAACCAACAGTTGTCACCGTCACCACCACCACCACCACCCTCATATCATGCCTGCTCGATTGCACATAACTGGGATGGCAGAGGTGTGCATACCAACCAACATATACAAGCACCATCACCATATCGTCTCGCCTCGCTTGGAGGAAACGATAGTGGCGGAGGTGTTCATGCAAACCAGAGGCAACAAATGCTTCAATCAACAAGGACCTATGTACGAGGTTCAAATTCAATACCTATTAACCTAAATGAAATGACTTCTGAGTTTGCAACACCACATATAAAGGAGATAGATTTTCCTATTTTAGATAAATCTGATCCATCTCAGTTGAAATTCAAACCTCCAATTGTTCGTGAGGATGAAACTAGTGGGATGGATCTAACCTTAAGGCTATGAAGTCAAGAGTATCCATGCCTAAAGCATTTGCGTCTTTCTTTAATCATAAATTGTCCGAACCACCAATTTCTTGGATATTTTTTTAAGTTTTCTCCTTATTTACATAGTTGTATTCCCCTCGAAATTTTAATAAAGCTTTTCTTTGTGTCATAGAAATTTTTTGTGTAATCAATACACCCTAAAATCTAATATCATATATATTGTTGTCGTTCATTCAGAATTCTACACACCACATAATTTTTTGGCTAAAACAGATAAATTATTGTTTAATCAAATAGCTGCTACCAGGATGTATGTTAGACATACTAGATAAATCAGAACTATAATTTAATATGATGTTGGACTGAATGGGACTGACTTATAATTTCTATACCATGTGGACATTCATATCTAAATACTTACTAAAGAGTAAACCAATTAATAATTAAAACCACAGTAGGAAACTAATTTAGGGAAAATGGTAGAGGAGGAAATTAATTGAGGGTTGCACTACTAGATTATGATAGATAAAGTATATGACAGAAGGCCAGTGCTTTTTTTTTTTTTGAAGATGATAAAAGGGTCATGATTGTGATAGAGATGATAGTCATGAATGTTGTTCGAAGTATGTAAGAGAACTTTTGTGACTTTTTGCCATCTGTATCTTCTAGCATAAATGCTTGAAGAAATTTAGTTAAAATTTTGACTGAAATAATCTCTAATTTCATCAGAGTCCGAAGTGCATAGATACCCAAGTGTAGGATGACATTTAAGTTATATCCATATTTCATACCTTATTTAATATGTTTTACTTAAGCCGAGGGTATATTAGAAACAATCTATCCACTTACACAAGGTAGGGTGTAAGGTCTGCGTACAAACCATCCTCCCTAGACCCAATTTGTGGGATTACACTGAGTATGTTGTTGTTATCCATTTAAATTATATCCACATTGCATAAAAATTTAAAAGTCTAGCCACTTTTGAATAACTAAGATTTGCATTGACTGCAGTCAGGTTTCACTAATTTCATTTCGTAAAATTATTTTGAAGTGGTTAGATGTGCAAAAAAAATTAAAAAGTAGGTTCAAGGTAAACAACAATGTCCAAATAATGTACCCGTGAAATTGTGTCTCGTGACATGATTTGGATATTGAAATGAAATAACATACTAATAGAGTTTACGCTTGAAACCAATTAAGTGAAGGAAATTGAACTCTATGACATGTCTTGAGCACTCCCACTTGCCCCACGGGCAAATGTTCAAGGTCAAAAGTTAAAACTTGTTAAATTTGAAGTTTTGGCCACGGGACAAGCAAGGTCAAAATTTGTTAAATTTGACGTTTTGCCCATGGGACAAGCAAGATCACTCACCTCCTCTGTCATTCTTAAGAATCAACCAAGTAAGTGGATTAGATTATGCAAAATCCAACTTAATTGCCAAGATAAAATAGGACTTTAAATTTTATTGAAATACTCAATGTGTAATTGCATGTGTAAGCATAGGCCCAACAATGCAAATCTTCTGTAGCTCCTTCCTTTTCCTTGAACTAATTCAATTAGGATTTATGCTTGATCTCGTAGTTCCTACGGGGTGGAAATGATGGGGTCGGTTCATGGATTTTCCTTCCTTTTCTTTTGCCGCATTTCGCTCAAAGGATATGTTTTCTTGAAAAACTAAAAACAAAGAACAAAATATAATAAGAGTTAAACTGATTATCTTCTTTTTAATTTAGCAGAACAACATGTATTAAAAGTGGTCATAAGTAAGGGATACAATTTACTCTTAGCATCATTTTACCAACTAGATCTATTTGATTTCTTTATTGACCTACATATTGAAACGGCTCAATACTAAATGAGCTTCTTCTAGTTGTGTTTGTAGACCCGAGAAGCAATCTCATGCCCCAAACTAGAGAAACGACAAAAATATACCACCGTGTTTGGGATAGGTTTAAATTAGTCTCTTAAATATATATCTAGCTAGAAAAATATAAACAACAAGAATTTGTTGTTTCTGCACTTCTTTCTATTTATGAAAGTTTGGTTTGAGACTTTACTTCCACTTTATTTATTTCAGCGTTTTGATTTGGGTGGAGAGTTGGCTTACCTATCGGTGGGTTAGGGTATGCGCCATTATAACCTTCGAATTTTGGGTGGTGACAACCCAATTGGTATAAATGAACCGATTAAAAAGTCAACCCCTCCCCCTAGATCAAAATTGGAATTTTCTTTCGAAACAATTTACCCATAACCTAGGGGTCTCAAACTTCATCAAAATAGATCACAAATCGACCTCCAAATCTCAAATTTCCCTATTCTTAACTTTGAGAGTTAAATCCCCAAAATTTTCCATCCAAAACACGATTAAATGGCTAAAATCTGCAATAATTCATTATAACTCGATAAAAGGAACATTAGATTCTTATTCTCGCGACATATCTCAAAAATCTCTTCATATACCACTCCAATATGAGGTCTAGGTCTCAAAATGTGCTTTGAAATGTCAAAATATGATTTGGAGATTATTATAATCGATCCAGGCACCTCGTAGGTGCAATCCACACCTCGCAGGTGCGATCAAGTCTGACACGACCCCTTCCGCATGTGTGGTCCCTCTGTGGCATGTGTGACTCTATATCTGCGGAGAACCCCTCGCAGGTGCGGACCCAGCCATCTCAACACCCCTTCACACATGTGGACTCATTGTCACATGTGTGGTCCACCCTACGCAGGTGCGACTGCACTAGATATCAGTTGAAGCACTAAAAATTCTTAAACAGTCCGTTTAAGGAAATTAACCCCCGGAACTCACCTGAACCCTTCGTAATGCAATCCAAATATGCAGAATCATCCAGAAATACCCAACGAATCTTTTGAAACGCTCAAAACACCGATATAAAGTCGTCTTAACAAGACTGTGGTCAACTCTTGAACTTCAATTTAACCAGTAAGAAATCTCAAGCATCTGAAACAATCCCGAGCCCCTCGAGACTCGGCCAAACCATCTACCTAAGTCCTAAATCACCCTTCCGACCTATAGGTGTTTGGCACCTCAATTTGAGGTCGTTTACTCCAAATGTTGACTTTGGTCAACCCTCAACTTTTTCAAGTTCCTAGTTCTGACTTTCTTCTCTGATACGCATGTGATTGCCTCAGGAACCACGTCACCAGTCCTCGCATGTCATAAATCACTTTTTAAGTCCAGGGGAAGGGTTATTTAGGGGCAAGTATCCTAATACTCAAAATGACCAAATGGATCATTATACTTATTGTTTGTTTTTTAGTTTTCTTTATATTTTTTTCACATCTTGCTTTATGATTTCTGACTCAATTCTCTGCTAAGGCCCCAGGATACCCTAGAGATCCTACTCTTCAAATTTGGGTAGGTCTAGATATAACTTACAATGACTTCAAATCCATCAAGGTTTATACTTTTATATTCAACTTCAAATCCGTCAAGGTTTATACTTTTATATTCATTCCAATGACCTATCAATTTTGATTTAAATAGTCTAATTTGCATTTTTTTCTTTCTCATGGAGCAATCCCTAGCATGCTAATCTTCCACAATTTATTTCCATCATGTTTTTTCACAATATGGTTACCCTTTTTTCAACATTTTCGACAATATAATTCACAAACAAATTGCAAGCACGTGTACGATTTCGTACTATCATACATAATAATTTCGCTAACAGGTTAATTTGACAAGATTTAATCCATAGATAAACTGCACGTTGTACTACCAGAACTATTAAACTCAAAATCTTGCAAATGCATGCTTAATAAGCAACTAATATTTTTGAGGGCCATACCAATATTATCATCAAATTTCAACCAAATAGTTTAGCTCAAAATGCAGCTAAAGGCTCATAAGCATTTCTAATTAAGAGATCTTACTTCTTTTCAGATGTCTCCACAGCCATGGCGTTTTGCTACTCCACCACTTCTGATTTCTTTTAAGGCTGTGAAATTTCACCCTTATCATTCACTAAAGAACATCATCTCTTCTACATTCTGTAAATAGAAACTAGCTCCATCAACACATACAATAGAAAAAATCAGTACTCCTCAACTCTCCCTCTCCCAAACCAATATAAAGGACCAAGAATAGCATTTTACAGCCAAAATAATAAAAGAAAAAGACATAATTTTTTTCCAAATGGGTATCTGATAAACTACTTACTCACTCTTCTACATTTCTGCAAATAGATTCATTAACACATACAAGTGATAAAATCAATACCCCTCAATCTCCATCCACCCCACACCTAGAAAGATAATCAGGAACCAACAATTTGAGAAAGGAAAAAGAAAAGCATAATACATAAATAAACATTCAAACTTGGCCTCCATTGGCAAGTACTATCCACTAAAGTCTTGAGCAATGGTGTAGGATCAGATCTCAAAGATAGTAACTATTTTCTTTCTTATGAAAGAAAGTCTTTTTCAAAGACTCTATATAAATTTATTTCAACTTTGAGAGTGCACATCTAGACCTTTCAACTTGGTCTCAATTAGCAAGTAAAAACTCCAACTCGTTTCCACTGTGTCTCGTGGACACCCTATGCTGACATGGCACATAAATTCTGGAGGTGTCTACAAAAACTTTTATAAGTTGGAGTGTTCAATTTATATTGTGAATATGAGTTGAGGTGTCTAGATGTGCATACTGGAAGTTGAAGTGTTTACTTGCCAGGTGAGGCCAAGTTTGAGTATATGTTTGTGTATTATGCCAAAAAGAAAAGATGCATCTTTCGAAATGGTTATCTGATAAACTACCTTAGACTACCTTTTCAATTGCCTAATTCTACGAATAGAAAATAAGTCCATTTTTCCAATAAATACAAGTGAAATAATCACATCATTCAACCCCCAACCTAACACCAGAATCAAGAAACAACATTATGAGGCGAAAATGAGCAGAAAAAGACAATTTTTTCAAGTGGGTATTTGATAAACTACCTACAGTATTGATCAGTGATCGCAATCTGGGTGGAAAAAGACGAAAGAGGGACATTTAGCTCTCCCTTTTCTCCTAAGGAGAGGAAGAAACAGCAGTTGGTTTTGGCAAGGTTTTAGGCTGAGATACTAGGAACAATGCTTCACAAGTATATGTAATGAACTACCTAAAATACACCTTCTTGCTTAATCTGAAATTAAACTGCACTTTATCAACATCTGCTTTAAGGGATAATAAAATCTTCAAGAAAAATTAAAAACTGAACCAGAAGGACTTTAAAAAATAAACTATTTGTTATTTGGTTTAATCTAATCTGATTTATTATTGATAAAAAATTCAAACAAAATAGGCATGCTCTTTGCTTGGGAAGTAGTGTTTGATAATATCATTATAAATGATTTTTTAATTACATATGATTGCTTCTAACGTGTTTGTTCATTTTCTTCTTGAATGATCATTTAAATATTTGAACGTTGTTATACATTGAACAAATCTGTTGGAACACTCAAAATACCAATCTAAAGTCGTTTTGACACATATTTGACTGTGGTCAACTCTTTAAATTCAATTTAACTAGTAAGCAACCCCAAGCGTCCGAAACACTCCCAAACCCTTCGAGACTCATCCAAACCATCCAATTAAGTCCTAAATCAACCTCTGAAACTAAAGGAATTGGCCTACCTTAATTCCAAGCTTGTTTACTTCAAATGTTGACTTTGGTCAACCCTTTAGTTTTTCAAGTTTCTAGTTTTTGATTTTCTTCTATGATACGCATGTGATTACCTCGAGAACTGCGCCAACAGTCTCACGAAAGTCATAAAAACGTTTTATGTCTATAGGAAGGGTCATTTAGGGGAAAGGATCCTAATACTTAAAATGACTGGATGGGTCGTTACACTTATTGTATGTTAGTAATCAACCAAAGCTTGTTTTAAGTTTTCTTTTTTATTTCATCTTTCTCCAAATCTTGAGACTCAATTCTCTGCTAAGACCACCTGGATACTCTAAAGATACTGTTCATCAAATTTGGCTAGGTCCAGATCTTTACCATAGTTTAATGATCTATGTAAGAACTTTTATTGTTCATATTTCTGTATAATATCATTTCAGACATAACTGGACTTCAAATCCATTTATACTTCTATATCCATTCTAATTTTTAAGACCTATCAATTTCAATGTAAATAGTCAGATTACATGTTTTTCTTTCTCATGGAACAATGCTAGCATGCTAATCATCCTCAATTTATTTCCATCATTTTTTCACAATATGATTACCCTTTTCACAAACAAACAGCAAGCATCTATATGATTCACATTATTATACATAATAATTTCACTAACAGGTTAATCTGAAAACATTTAATCCATAGATCAATGACACGTCATACTACCAAAACTACTAAGCTCATAATCTTGCAAACGCATGCTTAATAAGTAACTAATATTGAGGACCACACTAATATTATCATCAAATTTCGACCAAATAGTTTACCTCAAAATGCAGCTAAAGGCTCATAAGGATTTCTAATTAAGAGATCATACTTCTTTTCAGATATCTCCACAGGCATGGCTTTCTGCTACTCCACCACTTCTGATTTCTTCAACATCTGTGAAATTTCACCCTTATCATTCACTGAAGAACACCATCTCTTCTATATTCTGTAAATAGAAACTAGCTCCATTAACACATACAATTGGGGGGGAAAAAAGCAGTATTCCTCGACCCTCCCTCCCCCAAACCAATATAAAGGACCAAGAATAGCATTTTTACACCCAAAATAATAAAAGAAAAGGACAATTTTTTTCCAAATGGGTATCTGATAAACTACTTATTCACTATTCTACATTCTGCAAATAGGTTCATTAACACATACAAGTTATAGAATTAATACCCCTCAACCTCCATCCACCTAACACCTAGAAAAGATAATCAGGAACTACAAGGAAAAAGAAAAGACGCATCTTTCGAATGGGTATCTGATAAACTACCTATTCATCTGTCTAATTCTACGAATAGAAAATAATTCCATTTTCAATAAATACAAGTGAAATAATCACATCATCCAACCCCCAACCCAACCCAACACCAGAATCAAGAAACAATATTATGAGGCAAAAATGAAGAGAAATTTTTTTTTTTTCAAGTGGGTATTTGATAAACTACCTACAATGTTGATCAGTGATCGCAATCTGGGGGGAAGAAGACGAGAGAGGGACATTTCGATCTCCCCTTTCTCCCAGGGAGAGGAAGCAACAACATAGGGTTTTGGCAAGGTTTCCCTGAGATAGCCGGAAAAATACTTCACAAGCAAATGTAATGAACTACCTAAAATACCCTTTGTTGCTTAATAATCTGAAATAAAATTGCACTGAATCAACCTTTATTTTCTTAATGGAAAAATCACAATTTATATATCTATATATAAGAAGGTTATCTGACGTCTAAACTTTTTATTCACATTCATCTTCTTCTTCTTTTTTCAGCATTTTCTCCTTTAAATTTTTTTTTTCTTTAAATTTAACTATTAATATTTTATGTAGTTACTTAATGATAAAGATAATATTTTAGCGGTCGTTTGGTATGAAGACAATTAATGTAAAGATTAGTAATATATGAATTAGTGATGCATGGATTGCTAATTCGAGGATTGTAATGTTGGAATTATTTTTTATCAAGTATTTGGTTAATTGTGTTAAAAACTAGATATATCATGTATTGTGTTTGATTTAAAACTATACAAAAATCTTCTTTACAATTATACCCTTGAATCTTTACAATTATACCTCAATTTATGTAAAGAAATTTAGGAAAAGGAATGAAGGGTATCTGTAATGCATGTAATAGGTATGATTAAATCAATCAGAGAAATCAAATAAACGTATCGCTCTCAACTAAATTTAATTTAAGGACTAATTACCAGTACCGCCTACCAAATGACCCCTTAGTGTTATTTATTTTTGCATATAAAATTTCATTTTTTATACATATAAAATATGAAAAGATAATTTTCGATATATGTATATATACAGCCATCTTTTTCTCAATTTTTTACTTGTTCTTTTATATTTCTAAAATATTTGCCCTCTCTCTCTCTCTCTATATATATATATATATATATATATATATATATATATATATATATATATAAAATTGAATAGATTTTTTTTTAGTGGTTTTGCTCAATCGCTATCCGAAAAGAAAAGGGATGGCTCGGCTATCCCACCTAGCCAAGCCATAAAATCATTCACCCCATGGTTGGGAATTACTCTTTCTATAAAGATTGGAATTTGTTCATAATGATCAAATTATATATATATATATATATATGGCACAATTAATTCCTCCGCATATTGATATCCTAATTTTGCCACATATATGTATCTTTCATATTATTTTTTTTTTGGCACGCTATTTTCTAATTTTTGTGCCTTAGCATATTTTATTGTGAATTACAAAATTATTTTGTACAAAATATCATGTATGATTTTATTTTTTAAATTTTTTATTCAAGAAATTAATTTTTAGTATCATGTATTGATTCTAAGTAAGAATGTAATATGTGAGATTTTAATTTATTTTCTTACAATTTTCATTCGTGTTTGCAAAGAATTTTTATGATGTATTTTTTTCTCACAGTGGATAAAGAGAAATATGAATTTTTAATATTAATTTATTTTTTATTCTATGCTTTATTTTCTCCGTAACTCTTATATTCTACGTACTATTATCTTATAAATGTTATTTTGTTTAATGTTTGAAGTAAATGTCATTTTTTATGGTAATCTCTATTTTTAATGATTTTATTGTTTGTGTACATATGACCTATTGTGTTTCATGAATGAGTGATAAGGAAAACTAGCTAGGAGTAGAATAACTTTTTTTTTATCATGTTAAATTAAAATTCCTATATACCTGTTTATATATATTTAAGAAAGCAAATATTTCTTTATTTTGATGTATTATTCAATGCTTGGTGCGTTGTTTAAATTTTAGAGTCAAGGTTTGTGATTGATTCCCGAGTTACGATACATATCTTCTAGGTAGATTCCGAGGAAATGAAGATTAAAAAAAGAGGTTTCTAAGAGGAATTACAAATGACTAACGATGAGGTTTGAAAATATTAATAAAACATAATTTGCAAGTTCCAAACATGTTTAATTACCGACAAAAAATTTTCTTCTTTTCAAATTAATTCTTAAATCGTCGCAACTTTAATATAGTATAGCTGCGAAGTGCGAAAAAGTGATGACAACAAAGGTAAGTAGTAAACATGCAATGCCGTTGGATTCCTTTTCAAAAAATTATATATATATATGCTCGTGGATTGGTTATATATATATATATTACATTTACTACATGAATAAAATAAAGATACTTATCTGGTTTTATTTTTTTGTATTATATAAAAATTAGAGAAGGATAAGAAAATATGTGTCTTTTATTTTTATCGCTTGTGCCAAATAATCATTGAATTGAACCAAATGAAATATCTATGCAAAACATAAACAAAGAAATTCTGTTATTTATCTTTCTCTTTTCATTTGGGAAACTCGACATGATATAAAAGGACCAAAAATAAATTAATTAAGTGTATATAATTTGTTTTTACCTTAATTCCGCGCGAAGCGCTGCAAAGTTCACTAGTATATAAATAAATAAGACCCATATTTACAAAAATATATATATTTTTATTTACATAAGTTAGTATTTAATTACAAAAAATATAAGATTAGGCAAATTTATATTTTTAGGATTCGTGAGAATTGCGCGTTATCTTTGCCTCTTTTAGGAAAATAGGTAAACATTAGTTATCACATAAAGAAACGCCTCTTTTTCTCAATCTTCTTTTCTCTCACCTCAATCCATCAATGACTCTTTGCCGACAAACTCGGCATTTCCTTATAGGAAACATACAGCTTTCTCAATTCAAATCAACAATCGTCACCCTTTTTTGGCTTCATGTAATTGTGCTATCACTTATTTTAATCAAATTCTTAAAAAAATCATCTATTTTGGATTTGATCAAAGAGCAATTGGTTATTGATGTATAAAACTATTATATAAATTGAGTTTATAAGATATGTGATAGTTGTTTGTTTATTGATGAATGAAAACACTATAAAATTTGATTTATTTATATTTGTGAGTTGTTTGTTTTTCTTTGAATGAAAATAGTATATAATTTGGTTTATTTATATTTGTGAGTTGTTTGTTTTTCTTTGAATGAAAATAGTATATAATTTGGTTTATTTATATTTGTGATAGTTGTTTATTTTTCGAATGAAAACACTATATAATTTGGTTTATTTACATTTGTGATGGTTGTTTGTTTTTCTTGAATGAAAAAAAGTATATAATTTTTTTTTTATTATATTTGTGATAGTTGTTTATGTTTCTTTGAGTGAAAACATTATAATTTGGTTTATTTACATTTGTGATGGTTGTTGTTTTCTTTGAATAAAAACAATATATGATTTGGTTTTTTACATTTGTGATAGTTGTTTGTTTTTCTTTGAATAAAAATAGTATATAATTTGATTTAATTACATTTGTGATAGTTATTTGTTTTTCTTTGAATGAAAACACTATATAATTTGGTTTATTACATTTGTGATAGTTGTTTATTTTTCTTTGAACGAAAATAGTATATAATTTAGTTTTTTTGTAGTTGCAATAACAAAGAATTATTTTTGAAGCATTTAAAAATAGAAGTTGATAGAGAATCTATTAATATAATAAATATGGATAAAAACAGTTTAAGAGAAATATAAGAAGAGATAAGTTGAAACGCTTTGCTTACGTAATTTAATAAAGAAAATTATGAGATTAGTTTAATCTCAAACACTTATTTACGTTCAATTGGATCTAGTTGAATTGTCCACTTATCATGGGGAGCAAACGTCATACGTTAGCTTTCTTTACGTATGATTTGCCTTTATTTTCTTTGTATTCAGTTATAGTAGGTATTCTATGACTAGTTTGGATATATGATTTCCACATGGTGATGTTCTCTTTAACTTTATTTGATTGTTAAAATATTCACTTTTATCTATATATATTGATGTTATGCTTTGTGAAATGTTGATTTAATAAAAAATGATTGATTTAATTTGAAAATAGATGTTCAATTGCTTGTTTCTGCTATACAATCTTTTATTGTAATAATTTCTAATAAAAAGATAGATAAGTCGTGAAAATAATTTTTATGTACTGAATATTCATAGTTATAAAAGTTATATAACTTGTCAAAATACACACACACACATATTTCATTTTCTAGGGCAAATTTTTCTATTTGAGGAAAACGTGGTAAGATAATCTTTTTAGTATATCCTGATTTTCATTTTTTTTTTTGTTGGTGACATTTTTCATAATTAAAAAACTTGCGATATTGCTTCAATCTTCATAATTACTCTTAATGAAAGAATAATTAAAAATTGGCCATAAGTATTTACTATGAAACTATAGTGATAATCTAACTCTAAATCCATCTTGATTGGGATGTAAAAGTATGCCCAGAAAAATTTTAAAAAGGGTACATCTAATTACCACAACAATATCATTTCCTATTAAATCATGAGATCTATTATGATTTGGTAAATAACACAAAAAGAAATAGAATATAAATCGTGACATACTGTACAACCAAATATTTTACTATTTTATAAAAATGATTTTAGTTTGTTAGTGCTAATTTTTAGAAAATGAAAATTCAAAAGAGGAAAACATTTTGCTCGCTGTGTTGGAAAAAGTTTAACAAACTAATTAATGAAGGTAGTTCTTTGACCTGGGTCGTTGAGATCGTCAGCTATTTGAAGCATGTGTTTAAGGAAGTTTCAAAATATTTACTCGAAAGAGTAAGGAAGAAGAGTTGCTTTTATTTAAGCAGAATCAGAGCTCTTGGGTAAGAAGACGGTCTTGTAGCTCTTCATGAGCAGGTCCATGTACTTTTTTTATAGGTGTTTTTTGACATCCTCCTCTTAACCCTTCCGACGGGGCAGATTGAGATTGCCAAGCATGCTTGGGACTGCCACATTCCCTTTACTTAGTAGGGTTTAGGAATGATGTACTCTATGGATAGAGGAATACATAGAGTTGAACCTAGTAAAATAAGAAATTGAAAGATTTCGTTGAAATTGTTTGTTTAGAAATTTTTTAAAAATCTAAATAAACCAAATTTGATACCCGAATATTCGGCTTGATACCCGCTACTAATTCTTCTTTGCTTATGATAAATCAAAAGGCAATCTATACTTGGCTAAAGAAGAAATTATAAAAATGATAAACCCGATGTGTTGACGCCTGCCAAATTCTCACCCCAAAACCATATTTTAACCGTGCTTCTACTATATTAACTGCATTTCTGAACCGTTAAATAATCGAGTCGATGATAAATCAATGTGCCCATCGCTATTACAGAATCAGACAAGTGAGATTACCCATACAACTTGTCGAGGTCACAAATAAAAAATCAAAACTATAAGCACTAGAAGAAGATAATAATATCTTTAAATTTTGAGTAGCAAAGTTGTCATTTTAACAAATTTACTATTACATGACACATGAAATCTACTTAAATCAAGGTACATCGAAGTAATGTAATCGCCTATAAATTCTTCGATAGCTACATAATTTATATGAACAATTGCCTACATCCCTATTCTCAAAAATAAGGTAGTATCAAGATATCTATTATGGTGTAAAAGTTTATGTTTGCCCTCAAATATTAACATTTTATGTTGCTTCTTTTCAATTTTATTTTACGTAATGTCCTCATCTATCGCCACTTAAGTTGTCCTTGTCAAGGAATTGTTCATAGCTATCAAGAATTTATGAGTTTGCAAGATCATATATTGATGAGATAGATTTTCCTACTTTAGATAGGTCTGATTCATCTCGCTGAAATTCAAACCTCGCTCGTTAGTGATGAAGAAATTAATGCAAAGAGATCTAACCTTAAAGCTTTAAGGTCAAGGGGGTGTCCATGTTTAAAGCATTTGCACTGCTTTGCTTATCGTAAATTTTTTGAACCGTCAATTGTTTGAATATTCTTGTTTAAGTTTTCTCCTTTTTACAAAGTTATATTTCCCCTTGAAATTTTAGTATTATTGTATTTCGTGAAAATATTGATTTTTTTTTTTTGTGTTATCACTATAACCAAAAATCCAATGTCATATATATTGGTATCACTCTACCCAAACTTCAACGCATCGCATAATCTTTTCTATCATAGATAAATAATTGTTTAATCAAGTCAACAAGATATTCATCACTAATACTTAATAATCGTAACTAAAATAAACTTCAATTGAAAATTCATATTTTTAATAATTTAATATACAACAATGTCATTTTATATTAAATCCATTCAAAAATTATTTTCATTATAGCGTAACTTTGCTGGGTAACAAGGATTGATCATACACACACAGAGAGAAAAAAATACATGTGCATGTAAACTAACAATCAAGTGCCGCTGACGATGGGCATGGTATAGTATATATCAAATTTCATATTAAAATCAAAATTTTTAATAATACGATATAAATATTATGGTATTCTAAGATGGTATTTGGTATAGATTTTAAAATTTTTTTTTTAGTATTTAGTAATTTTTTTATTTTTTTTATTTTTTTTAGTTTTTTTATATTTTTTATATTGTTTGTTTTTTGTTTTTGGGGTTTTTTTTTTTTTATGAATTTTGAGTTTTTTTAATTTTTTATTTTAATTTAATGCTAATTTGTATTTAATAGGGGATTTTACCACCAAAACAGCATCTTTTATTCAAAAGTATTAAATTTTTTTGAACACTTTTCATCCTTTAGGCCTACTCCAAATAGAATTATATTTGGAGTATGCTCAAGAAAATTAACTACTCTACCGTGATTGAAATATTTTTTGGGGGAAATTAATTAAGAAGGTAGTTGTTAGTCTAATATAATTGAGACATTTTCTTAAATATTAAAGTCATAGTTTTTAATTATATGAGTATATATAAGTCAAAGTCAATAAAGTATTACCGACTTACCGTACTGCAAAATATTGATACCGAAATTAAAATCACTGGATCATATCGAACTAATTTGGTATGATAATGATATAGAATTTTGAGATACCAAAATTAAAGTTACCAAATATTTTCAATACCGTATCATGCCCACCCTAATTGCCGCCGCTTACCACTAATATCCTTATATGATTCTTGCTTGATTAGAGGTAACGATAATGGCAGCAGATATGCATACGATTCAAAAGCTACCACCATCCCACCACTCCTACCACCGGCATATCATGCCACATTAAAGGTAATGACACCGTAAGGATATGCATACAAACCAGCACTTACCATCACCACCATCATGTGCTATCCTCTTCACTTAAAGGAAATGATGATGACATAGGCATGCATACAAACTCACAACAATGGTTCAATCGACAAGAAAGACCTATGTTTGAGGTTCAAATTCAACAGCTACTAATCTAAATAAAATGATTTTGAGTTTGCAACACTATATATAAATGAGATAGATTTTATATTTTGATAGATTTTATCTATTTCAGTTGAAATTCAAATTAAACCTCAGTTCTTTGTGATAATAAAACTAGTGGGATGGATCTGATCTTAAGGCACTAAGGCCAAGCGTATCCATGTATAAAACATTTGTATCCTTTTTTGTTTATCATAAATTATCTTAACCATCAATTATTTGAATATTCTTGCTTAAGTTTCTTCCTTATTTGCAAAGTTGTTTTTCCCTTAAATTTTAATATGGCATTTCTTAGAGTCATATATATATATAGTCTTATCACTATAAACTAAAATATAATGTCATATATATATTTGTACTATTAATTCCAAAATTCTACACATCATATAATATTTTTGCACTTGTCAACACTTTATCATAGATTCCAGATTAAAATCGCAATAAAACAGTTTAGCAGCTAAGACAATAGTAACCCACATAAAATGATACATGAAAACCAACCATAATAGAGAATTCCATAATCAATATCAATCATAGCTGTACACCACCTATCACAATCATCTCAATCAAATAGGGAGAAAATAAGCCACTTCACAATCACTTTGCCATTTCAGCACTCAAATTAGTATATAATGGGCGTCGAATAAATAAAATGCGTATGTACGCATCTGAAGTCAATAACTTATTGTCACGCCCGCTGGGTAAGGATCGGGTACCCGGTGCCCGTTGGGGACTAACCGCTAGACTCCTGAGCCTAAGCAATATCCGGTGCCCGATCGACTTCCTAACTCAGATTCATGGAATCAACGGGCTATATAACGATCAAAATACAGCCTCTCCGGCCGACTAGGCCTATAGCCAATTGTACTATAAATTCAAATCTACAAGAATCATACTTATGTAGGGAGACCTATGCGGCCGACAAGGCCACCATGTCAGTTTCTTAGTTATCTCTAAAACTCAATATAACAAACATCAGCATCTACGTGTGACCTACAAGGTCACCACTACTAATCGGATACGACTCACACGGCCAACACAATCAATAAATACTCAAAAAGCTAAACATAACAGCATCGCGCCCCACACGACCGCAAGACAACTAACCACATAGGAGATATATACACAATCATAAGCCTCTATGAATACCGATAAGATGGTCGGGACCTCAGATAACAAAAGAAAGGAAATAGACTCTAGCTGTCTAGCTCCTGATGACAGACTATGACTCAATGTAGCTTGGCCGGAATCACGGTGAATCTACTCGCCTGGGCGAGTACCGCAGTGTAATGCAAATGCTTCAAACAAAGGCCGCACTCCCGGTACCGAGTATGCAAAGCAACCGAACATAACTGGAATTTTAACAACTAAATAGAAACTCTAAATAGTAAGAAATATCTGAATCGTCTGACCGATGGGGACCAAATGTGCTTTTCTGTATCGAGAGTAAGGCAGAGCATACCGCGACGTGGCGATTCTGTCTATTAGCTAATATATAATATATACATACATATATATATATATAGCAAGCAAGGACCAATACCACTCTGTCGGAAGGTGCCAACCAACAAACACCCACTTACCCCGTCAAAACCATCCAAAAATAAGTCACTCCACTCGTCTACTAACTACGAGCACACTTACCGCCCCGGGTCTCCAGCCTGGGCTATGGTCTCTAATATAAATAATCGTGTCTAAGCCCGGAGGACTCATCAAACTCGTAATCGTGTTCGTATCCGTATCTCAGCCTCGGGCGCAGCCAATGGGCGCAACCGTACCGCTATATGCCGACACCTCGAGCATGGGAAAGCCCATCCCATCTTCGTCCTCACGGTGGGTCGACCCGCTTACTAACCTGGGGCAGCGAGGACGCCAAAGGGGTGACTCTCATAACACAAACAAGTCTCAACAATCAATCACATATAACAAGCATGTTGAACCGAAAATACTATTTTGTATTCCGATTTCTCATTCCTAACTCTTTTATGTGTTATACCGATTCTCCCGAATTATACTATATCTAAGATATTATCCGACTCCGTCTCGACTATATCAGATTCGGGATATTATCTGACTCGTCTAACTACCGTATCTGGATATTATCTCAACAGTTCGAGTATCATGGCACTTCTTTACTCAATATATATCATAATATTATAAACATGCTTGCTAAATCTAAAACACGTCACAACCCATATGACTCAATTCTTGATCTTGAATTTTTTCTTCTATATATCACTTATCTACCGTACCGGATTACTAACTTGCCGAATTAATTAGCTTTACATACCTTCGCTCGGATTTTCCCACTAACGGGCGAAGCTGCCGCATCGCTATTCCCAACTGCATTCATATATATCAATTAGAACCGAATACACTAATATTCTCGAAGAAAACATTACTTTCGATATATATAGCCCAAAGTTTGGCTTATCGAAAACTGGCCGAAAACTCGCCATTTCTCGAAAGTCCAAGGGAGAAATACTCACTTTAGGGCTGTGAGTATATTGACACTAATTTGGAGCAATTCCACTTACCTTAGCTCGGCAGCACGACGCTCGCCTACCGAATTTCACGAAACTAAACCAAGAATGTCTTGCTGCTAAATACCTCGTGATTCCAGATTAATTCGAGTTTGACCGTGTTTGATGGCGTAAACGGAAGAACATCAAATTATTTCGCACCCTCTATTTCTCTCGTGGTTATGAAATTATCTAATTTTTTATGGAATAAACCGGGAAGTATGGGAGACCTTTTTTATTCTTTGACTTATAAGTCGCATTCCCGAAATGCGAGTTTGGACTGCGGTTTCGACGCGTGAACGGAAGAAATTTCATCAAATTATTTCTCGCACCCTCTCGTTTTCGTGTGGTTACCGGAAATTATCTAATCTTTTATGGAATAAACTGAAGTGAGAGGCCCTTTATTCTTGGGATTTGTAAGTCGACTCGGAATGCGATTTATAAGTCGCATTCCCGAAATGCGATTTATAAGCCTTGCGACGCGCCGCCTCCGATCTTTCCCCGGGCCTTTTCCTACCATGTATGACATTCAAAAAACTCTTAACCAATATGCGAGTAGGCCATCTTTATGTGCCGAGAATTTACGAGGTGTAACACTTATATACACCCGCTTTTCTTTCGAATAGCGAGAAACCACAGGACTCTGGGCGAGGTACATATACACATTCGTACTAGACAATACTAAAGTAATGCCTTGGATATAACATCTTGTAACGAATAAATCCTATATACTATGACTCTTCTCGGTGACTCCCATGCCGATTAACACCTTAACATAAACAACCACAAATAACTCCTAATCATTTAACAATGAGATAAACAAAGTGAATGAGTTATCAAGAAATCATTTCATATACGAGCGAGAGCATTATTTAATGTTATCTCATCGTTTCCGTATAAGTCGATAGATAAACTATTGAACTTTACTTTCTTTAAGAAGAAAATATGTTTTGTTCTTTAGAACAATTACTCACTTGTCACCGCTCTAAAGGTCCTTTATGTCATTAAATTGCTTGCGCTTATCAAATATTTATTGAATCACATCTCAACTATCGAATAATCACCCGCTTTGGCAAGAGCGTACATGTAACCAACATCGACAACAATGCTTCACTTGGCCAAAAGAATTACATGTTTGAGGTGCAAATGCTATAATTGTAAACCTAAATTAAAATCTCTTTGAGTTCACAAGTTCGTACATAAACGAGTTGGATTTTCCTATTAGAGAAAGATCTGATAAATCTTTGTCTATTTATGTTGATAACGAAATTAATATTAATATGAATGTATGACATAGCAGAATATTTGACGTACTGAGTGTGTGTGTATATATCTATATGTGATTTGCAGCATTACATGCATTCATCATTTTATGAAAGGCTTATCCTCGAGTTCTAATAGAAGGGTCGTTGATGATTACATAAGCATTGTCAAAAAGTCAGCCGGCTTTTTCTTTACAGCTATGGCTTTTTTCCTCTCGTGCGTCCTAATCGAGCTATTCTCACTTGCACAAGCAAGCAGATATTCCTATCTCGCTCCATTTGAGTATAACAAAGAAAAATGATGGTATAACAATGAACATAGGGATGATACTAGAAAATATGATTCGAAGAATCTCGATAGTAGTTCCATGAACAATTCTTTTATGATTAGATTTATTTTATTAAAGCGACTTAAGATCCATGATACGAAAAAACTAAAATTAGAATAACGAAGAATTAAAGCGTAGATTCTTTATCTAGTTATTGATGTTATGATTGGGGAAATGTTGATTTAATAACAAATGATGAATTTACGTTGAAGAATGAAAAGTTTCATATCTATATAGCCGGGGCATTTCAGCATAATACTCTGAGTAATCATTTTCTTATAAGCCAACTTTTGGAATTGAATTAATTGCAAGATCCATTTCTTCACATGGTATTCTATAGGACTCATCTAACTTGATTTTGGGCCCTCAAATTAAATCGGCTCAAGACCAAAACGCCCAAATTTCTTTGCCATGGTATTTAGCTTGTTGAAGAATGAAAAATGTCACACGGTGGTTAATAAGATGGCAAAGACTTGTAAGAATCCTCTCGTCATGTTTCAGCTTTGGGGCTGAGCTTAAATCCAAGAACTATTTTTCCAATTTAGTTAGTCAAGCCGTTGTTTAATTGGTTGTCTCAGTTACACAAATTTAGATCGTGATAAAGAATTTTAAGTATTTTTATGTACTGAATATTGCTTGTAATATTGAAAGAATAAAAAATGACTGGTCATAAGTATTTTCTATGAAATTATTGTGATAATCTACTCCTACTTCATATATTGGAATGTACATTATATCAATAAAACAAAACAAAAGGTACAAATTACCACAACAATATCATTTTCTATTTAATCACCAGATATTCTTTTTAGTATGATTTGATAATTAAAAATCCTAAAAAAATAAAAATATTTTTAATTTTTTAAAATTAAGTTATAAGTTAATATTTAACTATTTATACAAAAATGATTTTAGTTTGTTAGTGCTAATTTTCTTTTGAAAAATAAAAATTTCAAAAGAGGAAAACGTTTTTCATGGTGTTGTGAAAAAAATCAACTATATATATATTGGAGAAATATAAGCATTAAAAGGCAATAGTACAAACTAAACTTTATTATAACAACCATTCGTTATAATAGTATTTTATTATAATGACCTAATTTTCTCCTAACTAATTTTTGGCGTTATATTTACTTCTCTATAATAAAATTCTACCTATAATAAAGAATGACATTCAATATAACGATACATTCTTTATACAATTATACTGAACTATTATACAATATTTTATAAAAAATATATATTATTTATAAAATAAATATTAAAATATTTATGATATTCACCATTAATGTCGTACATAGTAAATTTCAAGTATGGAAATGTAAAAAGAAAAATTATACTAAAATAGTATCCATCGCTATATCGTAATCGTAAGATAAAGCTCAGATTTGGCTTTTTTTTTTTTACATTCATACTATTTATTTATTTTTTAGTTAAATTGGTTAACAAATAATTTCTTTTTAAAAAAACTTAATAATATTATTATCTTATTATAAAATTACAATAATATAAAATTATTTGAAAAAAAAGAAAAAACATAAAAAAAATAAAAAAAATAAAAAAAATAAAAAAAATCATAAAATTTTCACACAAACACTACCACCATAATGAGGCTTTGACTATACCTCTAAAATGCATAGAATATCGCAATCATCTAGTTTGGGTAGTAAAGGAGCCACTTTAATGAACTTAAGATTACATGATTATGTGAAATCTACAAAGTCTAAAGGTACACACCGGCCTATAAATTCTTCATCTGGTCTACATAATTTATATGAACAATTCAGTGCCATCTCCTCATGATAAAACAGGTTCATCACCTCTTTTTATGTAAAATTTTATGTTTGATTTCAAATATTAACATTTTTTATGTTTCTTCTTTTTTATTTTGTTTTTAATGTCCATACATCTATCTCTCGCTCACTTGTCCTTTTTGTCGTGAAATTATTCATGGCTATCAAGAATTTACGTTATGTGGAAACTCATCCACTAGACGAAGAAATGGAGATAGATGTTGTAGAAGGTTCAAACAATAATGAACCATTACCAAGACCTTCCGAATTAGTCCAACAAGTAAGAACCACAAGAAAAAGAGCAAATTCACAATCACCACCCCATTACCACCGCTTCGTTTCTTCCTCACCGGGTTAGAGGTGACGGTATTGATACAAATGTGCATGTAAACCAACAAACTTGCTCTCCGCGCCACCACCGCCATCCTCATATGATGCCTCGCTGATTAGGGTAAATAATGATGGCAGCAGGCGTGGGGATACAATTCAAGAAACATCACCACCACCATCTCCATATTATGCCAGCTCGATTAGAGGTAATGACGATGACAGAGATGTGCATACATATCAACAATCCACCACCACCATCATATCGCCCCTTCACTTAGAGGAAATGATAATGACATAGGTGTGCGTGCAAACCAATTGCAACAAGTGTTTCAATCGACAAGCAGCGGACCTATCTCCGAGGTTCAAATTCATTAGCTATTAACCAAAATGAAACAACTTCGTAGTTTGTAAGATCATATTGATGAGATAGATTTTCCTATTTTGGATAGATTCGATCCATCTCATTGAAATTCAAACCTCAACTCATTAGTGATGATGAAACTAGTATAGATTTAACCTTAAATCTTTAAGGTCAAGGGTATCCATGCCTAAAGTATATGTGCCTTTTTTACTTATCGAAATTATTGTTTGAACCGGTCAATTGCTTGGATGTTTTTTTAAGTTTTCTCCTTTTTACTAAGTTGTATTCCCTTTGAAATTTTAGTATTATGGCATTTCATGAATTTTTTTTTTTGTGTTATCACTATAAACTAAAATTCAATGTCAAATATATTGGTATCGTTCATTCCAAAATTCAACACATCGCATAATTTTTTCTAACATAGATAAATGATTGTTTAATCAAATATAAGTCAAATTTTAATATTTGTCAATGCTACTTAATAATCGTAACTAAAATAAACTTTATAACTTATAATTTCTCTAAAGTGTGGATATTCATAATATTGTTTCAAAATTAAATAGCTCATTCTGTTATGAAAGAAAACAGATTACTTACACTAAGCATTTACTATGCCTGCTATTATGATAATCTTAGTTCGATATTCATTTATGTATTAACTTAAATAAATTATTAAATAACAACTAACCTTACTAAAATACATGAATTTTCAATTGAATTTCATAGAATCATAAAACATTGACATGTCAAAATATTTCTAGCGCATTTTCATCGAAAATCTATATTTCTTATGTCATTTCAAATGACACTTCAACCAAAATTCATATTTTTTGTAGTCAAATATAAAACAATGTTATTTTTTTAAAAATTAAATTCATAAAAAAAAAAAAACCCCAAAAACAAAAAACAAACAATATAAAAAATATAAAAAATTTACATATTTTTAATTTTAATATGAAATGATCTTCTAAAATTGATTGTAGAATACCTATAAAAACCTCTAACCTTGACGTGTTTTCTTCAAATCCACCCTAAACTATTAGTAGTCTTAATAACCTCGCCCTACCCCCACCCCCACCACCACCACACAAAAAAAAAAATAAAAAAATCACTATTTGATAGCATTTAATCCCTCCCGTATCATCTCATCCTAAAAGATCGAGATACCCCGCCATGTAGACTTTTATCCACATGTTATTTTTAATTTTTTTTAAATTTTTAAAGCTTTTATTAATATTTTAAAATGATTTTAGTTTGTTAGTGCCTTCATTTCTTTTGAAAATAATGAAAATTCAGAAGAGGAAAATGTTTTTCTCACTGTGTTTAGAAACAAATTAATATATATATATATATATATATAAATTGAGAAATATAAGCATTAAAAGACAATGCTAATGTCAAACGCCATTATAATAACCATTCATTCTAATAGTATTTTATTATAATGACCTAATTTTGGCCGTGAATAATTTTGTGTTATATTTTACTTCTATAATAGAATTTTATCTATAACAACAAAGGCTTCTGCTCAATATAGCCATACACTCTTTGTAAGACTACCTCATAATAAACCATATTGAAATATTATGCAATAATATTTGTAAGAAAATATATTATTTATAAGAATATATTTAATGATCATCATTAATGTTGTGCACATAATAAATTTTTAAGTACGGATATATAAAAAGAAAAAATTATACTAGTGAAATAGTGTCCACCAAATAGGCCGTAACTTCGAAGGAAAGGCTAATGTGTTTGCATTTTTACATTCATACCATATCAATTTTGTTGGTTAAATTGGTTACCAAATACATTTCTTCTTTTTAGTACACAAAATCATTAAACTAAAGTTTTCATGCTTTTGTTTATAACATCTAGATGAGATCTAAATATCAAAGGTCGTAAGATATATATAAGATCACCTCACTATAAAAGCCAAAAAAATTTCACAACACTCCACACCGTCACTATAATGAGATTTTACTATATCTCTAAAATGGATAGGACATCAATGACTTCCCAAGTTTGGGTAGCAAATCAGTCACTTTAATGAACTTTAGATTACATGATATGTGAAATCCACAAAGTTTGAAGGTGAGAATAATACGCCTATAAGTTCTTCATAGCTCCATAATTTATGAGAACAATCTTACCATCTCCTCCTAAAAAACCGGTAGGTCATGAAGTGACTCTTTTTATATAAAATTTGATGTTCGATCTGAATATTAACATTTTTGATGTCATTGTGATGTTCTATTTGCTTTTCGTAATGTCCACTCATTTATCGTTGATCACTTGTCCTTTATGTCATGAAATTGTTCACTACTATCAAGAATTTACGAATCATACCCAATTTTATCCACTAGATGAAGAAATAGAGATAAATGTTGTAGAAGGTTCAAACAACAGCTTCAATTGAACTATTACCAAAACATTAAGAATTAGTCCAACATATAAGAATAATGAGAAACAAAAGAGCAAACTCACGATCATGCCCATCACCACCATCATTTTGTTCTTACTTGTTAGAGGTAACACTATAATACAAGTGTGCCCGTAAACCAACAAATCTGTCACTCCTTGAAGAAAATATTTTATTTATAAACTCATAAATCCTTGAATGTTGTCTACAATCCCGACAATTCTCATATCACTTGTCACTACAAAAAATGTGACAAGAGCACCTCGTTTATAATACTAGATGACCAAATTAAATTAAGATTAGAAATCCTATTCCTATATGACTTTGACAAATAAATGATAACTAGACATGAATTAAATAAGCTATAAAATATAAAATCCGAAACAAACTTGATTTCCTACAACTTTGAATTATTTTCCAACATTCTCCCATAATTCAAAGTTCAGACTCCGTCCTTTTTTTGGTTGTATTGGAGCACTTCTCTTCAATCTTCTAGGTTTTTGGTTTGTATTGGAGCACTTCTCTCCAATCTTCTAGTTTCTTATTTGTATGGGAGTACTTTCCAAATCTTCCATTCCTTTTCATGTGTGTTGGAACACTTCTCTCCGAGCTTTAGATTTATTACTTTATTTGTGTTGAAGCACTTCTCTCCACCTTCAATTATTGATGCACTTCTTATCAATCATCAATGTTGAAGCACTTCTCTTCAACCTTCAATTGCTGGAACATTCTCCAACTCTCAATTGTGGGAGCACTTCTCTCCAACTCCTCATTGATGCACTTTGTCACCAACGCCTAATTTTGTTGATTCACTTGTAATCAACTTTCAATTTGCTTTATGCCAACTACTTATCTCCATCTTTGGAGAAAATTTTCCTCTTGTGCCATATTTGCTCGTACTTTTTAAACTTGCAATCTTTTCGTCAATCCTTCTCACCATTGTTTTTCATGCATACATTATTAACCTAACTTTAGCTAATACAATCATTGGGCAAACAATTTTTCAGCACAATCATTGGTCAGATAGGCGACACATATTGGCTAGTACCGCCACCCGCAATGGAAGCTATTTGTTCTCTCTACCAAGAATGTAGAAGCTCATACCAATTTGAAGAAAAACATCTTTATTTATAAACTCATAAATCTTTGAATGCTCTCTGAAGCAATCTCAACAATTCTCACATCACTTCTCACCACTTTTCACTACAAGAAAATATATGACAGAGCACTCATATTTATAATACTAGATGACCAAATTAAACTAAGACTAGAAATCTTATTTCTATATGATTTTGACAAATAAATCCTAACTAGACATGAAATAAATAAACTATCAAATATAAAATCCTAAACATATTTGGTTTCCTACAACTTTAAATTATCTTTTCGATACCGCTACCAACACCATCCCTGGCGTGATGCCCGCTTGATTAGAGGTACCCACGATGACAGGTGTATATAGTTCAAGAAAGAACAACCACCACCACCACATCTATATCGCGGAGCAGTTTCCAAGTATAGGTAATGACGATGAAAGATAAAAAGTATATAAATCAACAACAACTACCACCACCACCACTATTATATCATCCTCTCTCACTTAGAGGAAATGATAATGACATAGCTCCTCGCATGCGTACCAATTGCAACAATCGCTTCAGCACTGGACAAGAAGGACCTATTCCAAGTTTCAAATTGAATAGCTATAAATCAAAATGAAACAACTTCGAATTTGCAAAACCACATATAAAGGAGATATATTTTCCTATTTTGGATAGATCGTATCCATTATGATGAAATTCAAACCCCAATTCATTAATGATGACATAACTAGTGGAGTAGATCTAAGCTTAATGATTTAAGGTCAAGGGTATCCATGTCTAAAGCATTTGTGTTTTTTTTGCGTATCATAAATTGTCTGAACTCACAATTGTTTGGATATTTAGGTTTATGTTTTCTTTCTTTTTTTAGAAAATTGTATTCCCTTGAAATTTTAGTATTATGGCATTTCGTAAAAATATTAAATTTTGTTTGTGTGTGTTATCATGATAACTAAATTTCAAGAGCCATTTATATTATTGGTATTACTCATTTCAAAATTCAATGCATCGCATAATATTTTTTCTTACATAGATAATAATTGCTTAAAATAATAAAGAGGTTTCCACTTAATATTTTTCTATCAGTTTACTTGATATAATTTAAACTAAAATAAACTTTATAACTTATAATTTCGATAGTGTGGATTTTCATAATATTGTTTTAAAATTAAATAGTTCATTCTCTTATAAAAGAAAACAGACATTTATTCTAAGCATTTACTATGCTAACTATTATGATAATCTTAGTCCTAAATTCATTTTTATATATTAACTTAAATAAATAATCAAATAACAACTAACATTACTAAAAGTACATGAATTTCAATGAAACCATAAAAATATTGACTCCTACCTACGAGTAGAAAAAAAGCCAAAGTCGCTCTTCAATGGTGAATCGCTGGATCGTAAATGATTCTTCATTGATCGAACGTAGTCGATAAAGGCCATAAAATATAAAAATGCACAATCGAAAATATTTCTAACATATTTTTATTTCAAAAATTTCCATTTCTTATGTCATTTCAATGGATACTTCAACCAAAACTTCACATTTTTAGTAGTATAATAAACAACAATCTTATTTTGTATTTAATTCATTGAGAAATTTATTTTCATTATAGTGCAAAATAATTATAATTTTATATGATTTACAGATCTTAAATCATAATATAAGATTACATGCTCTTTTAAAATTGATTATATTGTAATTTTTAACGTCTTAATAGTGCGAAAATAATTTCAGTAATTAAAAGAAATTAAGTATCTTTCTGTGCAATGCCATTAAAAGTTAACAAAATTATAGGGTTATTCTCACAAATGTCTTTCCTATAAAGTGGTCTTTAATTTTTGTCTTTCACCACATATCTTTAAATTTTATTTTTCGGTAGCTTTAAATGACAAAAAAATAGTCAAAAATATTCCTAATAAGCACTACCAAAAAATCGCAAGATAAAATAAAAATTCACAAAGGGGCATAAACTACAATTTGGTGCATCAAGCGGCATAAGTTTAGTAGCATGATATAAGCGCAAAGAACATGAATTTATGGCCAGGACATAAATCAAAGAACATGAATGAATTTGTGTCTCGGGCATAATCTCTAACCCACTGCGTTTCTAGGTGATTGCATAAATCAAGTATATATCCAATAGAAAAGAAATGTCCGGCCTTGTAATAGTCAAATATAGGATACTTCACAAGAGCTTGAAAAGGCTTGAGATCTCGCAAGAAGTGAGCCTTTTTCATGCCTTAACTCTCGTGCTTGTGGCCTCAAGAGGAGAACACTTTGCTTGATTCACCCAAACTTGTCAACAAGCTTCGAATACCTTCTTAAAATAAAGATCCATTTCCTCGTGTTTTTCATCTCTAACCAAGAGAATGATGTAGTTCTCTTAACTTGATATCAAATCTTATGGCAAGCTTTTCTTGAAGCCCTCGCAACTTCTTCATCATTGCTTGTTATTATCATGTCATCCATATACAAGAGAACAACCACATGCAAGTCTCCTTGTTTCTAACAAATAAGCTAGGATTTGAATGTGATGCAAAAATAGTCACATAAATGTAGATATTGAGCAATTTTTTATATCATACTCGTGGAGCTCGCTTAGTCCACAAAGTGCTTTCTTAAGATCAGACACAATCGTGATCTAAGTTAAAGACATACACTCGGAGGCTGCTCCATTAGATATCTTTATCAAGTTCTCCATAAGAAAGCATTCACGTCAAGTTCCCATAATTTCCATCCATATGAGGGTCAACATGGCTAGGTACAACTCAACTCAGATCGTTTTAGCCACCAGACAAAGCTTTTTTCATAATCTTCACCATACTGAAATTCTCGAGCAACCAACCTGCTTTATATCTATCTATGCTGCCATTTGCTCTTCTTTTTTAATTTTGTAAACTCATTTGCAAGAAATGGGTTGTACATCTTTGCTTCAAGGCTCCAAATTTGATTTTTCATTAGAGCCTCCATTTCATCATCCATAGCAAGCTCCCACTTCAGCCTCCCTTTAGTTTCTTCAAAAGATGAAGGCTCTTCATCATCTATCGCCCTGCAAATAACAAAATACATAATAATAAAGTTTTCTATATTCCTAACTGGGCTTAATAATAGTGCTATTTGGTCTTTTGTGAACCACGTGAATCATCTTCTTGTCGAGTTTCAAGTTCTTGAGTTCTCGATCTCTTCTTTCGCTTAACTTCTCAAAGAATCGTATTATCTAGGAGATTCACTTTATTAGGTGTAAGTTTGAAACTTCAGGGTTCACTATTTTAGAACCCTTCTTCTAATGCAACTCCATAATACAAGAAAATTTCATCAAATACGACATCCCGAGAAACAAAAAATAATGAGTTTTCTGTCTATGTACTTCCAACATTTTTGATCCTATCCTTGTATAGATGTAGCAAATGGATTATATACTGACTTCATTCCATGAATGATAATTCTTTTCATTCGTGCTTCAGAAATAGCCTCGTCCGTATTTAATAAAGAGATATCTAAGAGAAGTTCTTAATCTTCAAAAAATACAGGCAATAGGAAGATTAATTTATAATATTGGTCAATTCATTCTCCAACATTGTAGCCGAGCTTCATTCTTGTTGAACAACCGGTCCAGGTGGTCCTCCATATTTCGCGAGCCACTTACACCTTATAAGTTATGGTCAAATAAATTATAGGAGATGGATCTTTTGTGAAGAACTCCGCCTTTAATAATCTACTCATTTCTTCCATGCAAGTATCATTTTTCGATCCATAGTATGTGGAGGACTCAGGTTACTCCCATTAACAACATCCACAAATCCTCACCCATAAGGTATGATTTCATACATGTCTTCCATACATTGTAATTGGAAACCCATTAGCACGACCGTTGAAATCTATACAGAGAAACTAGATGAATCTACTGAAATAATCAATCTTGAAATAAAATTCATAAGTCAATGTGTGTGGCTATGGCTCCGATACCATGTAGAGAATAGCAGAAGAAAATATAAATCTAGGCCACCTTCCGCTAGCTACTTACGCATTGATACGTGGAATACGGCGGGGTTATGACCGCCCGTCTTTTCAAGTGGTATGTAGTCGATTGATGTCACCCCAAGATCGTTAACTAAGATCGAAAGATTCAACTAAAAAGAGGAAGTTGTGAAAGAAGAAGGAGAATTTTGACTAGATAACTTTGTTATAGAAGAAGAATTAAGAATTGGTTTGATTGGATTGATTACAAACTTGTACATGACCACCCCTATTTATATTTGTCTATTGAAGTCAAAGATATTCTTCTATATACATCTACAAGAAAAATCTAGTGACTTTATCTTCTACTCTAAAATATCTAAATATTTCTTCGAGATAATTATCCTAGATATTACATTAAACTATTTTAGAAACTTAATAAGAAAAATCTATGATATTCCCAAAATTCAACTTTAATTTTTTCACAATTTTATGTTGGTGATGTCAATTGGGTGACAATTTTATGTATGGCATAACGAAATGTTTGACACACTAAGTGTACTCGTATGTGTGTGTGTATATATATATATATAAAATATAAATTACACGTGATTTGCATCATTACATGCATTGATCTTTCTATGAAAGACTTAATCCGCATTTTTATTTATTTATTGACGTTATGCTTTGTGAAATGTTGATTTAATTAGAGAGTAGATGTTCTATTGTTTGTCTCTACTACACAAATTTGGATCGTGATAGTATTTATTAAAAAGATGGATATAAGACGGGCAGTGGGCGAGCTACAAACATATTCGTGGTGGTCAGTAAACACTCTTCGCCGGAAAAATATATTGTGTATATATAAATAAAATGCTACTTTATGTGCTTAAATAATATATTTTGAACACTCTTGAACAATGTAGTGTTGTAGCCTAGCGGTGCAAATAAGGCGTTAAATGCCAAAGCATGCCTCTCTTATGTGGATGCAAGTTTGAATCTCAAATTTTTGATGATCTTTTGCCTAATTTAAATATTTTTAAAAGAGCTTCTATTTTATAGAGAAAAATAAATATAGTGATAAGGATCAAAACTTATTCTTTAAATAGAAATAATTAATTACTTTCTAAATATATTTTTAAAATGATTTTAAAAGTGAATCTTGTTGAGCTATTTTTAAATTCTCGCCTAGACACTTCAAGCTTCATACAAATCGAATATATTTTGATTCTTTTTTTTATTATTTATTTTAAATAAATCAAAATTAATATCATTTAATTGTAAATAATTTTAAGTAGAGACCTACAACATAAAAAATCTAAAAAAAGTAACAGTTTAGTAGTCAATAGAATTTTCAATTGATTTGCTTTGACTTTTTATTTTCTATTAAAATTATTAAATTAAATTATTAATTTTTTCATATTTTTTAAGATTGTGCATTAATTTGGTTTTTTTTTGAGTTTTAAAATTGAAAGTTTTAAAAGGCAATCTCAAAGAAAAATTTCAATTTTTTTATTTATAATCTCGCTTTCCATTTTTCGTGTCTTGTTTTTATTATTGTTATAACCAAAGGTCGACATGAAAGCTGAAGGCAAAGTAATTTCATTTAGGTTGAACTTCCTCCTCTCCCTTTTTTTGTTTGTTCTCCATTCACATCATATTAAATTGAAATGAACTTATAAAGCTAAACATTATGCTTTTGGTACATCCATTCAAAAAAAAAAATTAACTATTAATATTGAATAGTTTGATTTTTAAAATTTTTGATGCCCTATTCATTATTTTTTTTTACTCATGCAACACTTGAACACTTTCCTGAATTTTCTAGCTATGTCACTATAAAATGAGAAGAGAATTTCTTGTGCAATCGAATATCACTAGATATAGAATTATTTGACTTATCAAAAAAATGTTTAGGCAAGTTTTTCTACTTTGAGAAAAAGAACAATTCGACAAACACAATAAGATAATCTTTTTAGTATACCATGATTTTTGTTTCTTTTGATAAGTGCATTTTTCACAATTTAAAAACTTGCCATATTGCTTCAATGGTCATAATTACTCTTAATTGATGAATAAAAGATTGGCCGTAAATATTTACTATGAAACTTTTGAGTTTGAAAGATCATATTGATAAAATAGATTTTCCTATTTTGGATAGATCTCGATTCATCTCAATTGAAATTTAAACTCCATTCATTAGTGATAACGAAACTAGTGGGTGGATCTAAGCTAAATCTTTAAGGTTAAGAATATCCATTCTAAAGCATTTGAATCATTTTTGTCTATCGAAATTGTCCGAACCAATTGTTGGGATTTTCTATTTAAGTTTTTGTTACTATAGTTTTATTCCCGAAATTTTAATATTACAGCATTTGAAAACATTGATTACTTTTTTTGTGTGTTATTACTATAAACTAAAATTCAATGACATAAATATTGGTATGATTTATTCCAAAATTTAATCAAATAGAAGCCACTAGAATACCTGTCATTGGAATTGGATATACTGAACCAAATAAACTTTTGTAATTGGACTGAATGACACTGAGTTATAATTCTTCAGTGTGAACATTCATAATGTTGTTTCAAAATGAAATAGCTCATTCTCTTACGAAGGAAAACAAATTATTTACCCTAAGAATTTTCTATGTAAACTGTTATGATAATCTTAGTTCTATATTCAATTTTATGTATTAACTTAAACAAATAACAACTAACATTAATAACTTACATGAATTTTCAATTGAATTTCGATAGGAACAATAAAACATTGACATGTCGGGGGGCTTTTTCATCGAAAATCTCATATTTTTTATGACATTTCAATGCACATTTCAACCGAAAATTCACATTTTTAAGAATGTGAATATACAACAATGTCATTTTGTATTAAATTCATCGAAAAATTATTTTCGTTATAGTGCAAAATAATTATAATCTAGATGGTTTACAATGTGCAAGCCTATAGATTTAGTGCGAAATAATGGAGAGCATAATTTAATATTATCTCGTGATTGTTCTGGTGATAAGTCACATAGGCGAATTTTTGAAGAAAAAAATTCTAAGATTTATTTAAACCTCAAATATTTATTTTGTTCATTAGAACAATTACTCACTTGGCACTGTCTCCAATATCCTTATGTTATCAAATCTTTTACGACTATCAAATATTTAAAGAATCACGTTCAATCGCATCCTATATGAAGCGTACATGTAAAAACCAAGTAACTAACATCGATAAATATTTAAACATGTAATAAATATAAGCCTAAATGTAAAATCTATTTGAGTTATAATTACTCTTTAATAAAAGAATTGGCCATAAGTATTTACCAGAAGCTATAGTGATAATCTAATTCTAAATCCATCTTGATTGGAAGGTACAACATGCCAAAGAAGAGAGGGTAAAATATAATTACCACAATAATATCATTTTCTATTAAATCATGAGATCTGTTATGATTTGGTAACAATACCAAAAGAAGTAAGAACAAATATCGTGACATACTATACAAACAAATATTTAACTATTTTACAAAAATGATTTTAGATTGTTAGCTAATTTTTCTTGAAAAAGAAACTCAAAAAAGAAAAACATTTTTCTAGCAATATATATATATATATATCAAGAAATATAAGCACTAGAAGACAATAGTATCTTTTAAAATTTTGCAGCAAAGTTGTCACTTTAACAAACTTACCATTACATAACACGTGAAATCTACAAGTCTGAAGGTACATTGATCAACACATTCAGCCTATATATTCTTCATATAGCTACATAATCTATATGAACAATTAAGTCTTATATCCCTATTCCCAATGAATCAGGTAGCATCAGTGACCTCATTTTATGTAAAATTTTATGTTTGGTCTCAAATATTAACATTTTGTTACGTTGCTTCTCTTTTTCTATTTTGCTTGCTGCACGTCCACATCTATCGTTGCTCACTTGTCCCTTTTGTCGCGAAATTGTTCATGGCTATCAAGAATTTATGAGTCATGTGGACTCTCATCCAATAGACGAGGAAATGGAGATAGACGTTGTAGAAGGTTCAAACAATTAAATGAACCATTACTAAAACCTCCGGAATCTGTCCAACATGTAAGCCAGAAACAAAGAATAAATCTACAATCACTACTATCACCGCCAGCTTATTTCGTCCTCACTTGGTTAGAGATAGTAGTAGTGATACAATGTATGTAAACCAACAAAGAAGAGTCGCCACCTCCACACTATCCGCATACGATGCCTGCTTAATTAGGGGTAACAACGATGACAAAGGTGTGCATATAATTCAAGATCTATCACCACTACTATCTCCATATCGTGCCAACTCGATCGTGAGGTAACGACTTATGATAGAGATGTGCATGCAAACTAACAACCACCACCACTTCCACCATTATATCGTCCTCTCTCACTTAGAGAAAAAATGATATTTATATAGTGTGGCGTGCAAACCAATTGCAACAAGTGTTTCAATCGACAAGAAGGACCTATCTCCGAGGTTCAAATTCAATAGCTATTAACCAAAATGAAACAACTTCGTAATTTGCAAGATCATATATTGATGAGATAGATTTTCCTTTATTTTATAGATTCGATCCATCTCGCTTGAAATTCAAATCTCAACTCATTAGTGATGACGAAACTAGTGGAGTAGATCTAACCTTAAAGCTTTAAGGTCAAGGGTATCCATGCCTAAAGTATTTGTGTCTTTTTTACTTATCGTAAATTATTGTTTGAACCACAATTGTTTGGATATTGTTGTTTAAGTTTTCTCCTTACTAAGTTGTATTCTCTTTGAAATTTTAGTATTATGGCATTTCGTGAAAATATTGATTTTTTTTTGTGTTATCACTATAACCAAAATCAATGTCATATATATTGGTACTCATTCATTCCAAAATTCAACACACGATAATTTTTTCTAACATAGATAAATGATTGTTTAATCAAATAGAAATCACCAAAATATTTGTCACCGTTTACTTAATAATCGTAACTAAAATAAACTTATAACTTATAATTCTCTCTAAAAAGTGTGGATATTCATAATATTGTTTCAAAATTAAATAGCTCATTCTGTTATGAAAGAAAACAGATTACTTACACTAAGCATTTACTATGCCTCATATTATGATAATCTTAGTTCAAATTCATACTATATCTATTTATTTTTTTAGTTAAATTGGTAATAAATTAATTTCTTCTTTTTGGTACGCAAAATTATTAAACTAGATTTGCATACTTTTATTTATAACAGCTAAACGAGATCTAAATATTAAATATCAAGATACATATATACAACACTCACTATAAAAATCATAAAATTTTCACACAAACACCACCACCATAATGAGGTTTGACTATATCTCAAATCAAAATGGATAATATCAATAACTATCTAGTTTGGGTAGTCAAGGAGCCACTTTAATGAACTTAAGATTACATGATTATGTGTAGTCTGTGTCTAAAGGTGAGCACACCGCCTATAAATTCTTCTTATCCGGTCTACATAATTTATATGAACAATTCAAGGCTATCTCTCCCCGAAAAAAATGTCTATCACCTCTTTTATGTAAAAATTTTATGTTTGAATTTCAAATTTTAAACATTTTTTATGTTTCTTCTTTTTTTATTTTGTTTTGTGAATGTCCACACATCTATCTCTCGCTCACTTGTCCTTTTTGTCGCGGAAATTATTCATGGCTATCAAGAATTTATGAGCCATGTGGAAACTCATCCACTAGACGAAGAAATGGAGATAGATGTTGTAGAATATTCTTGTTTAAGTTTTCTCCTTATTTGCAAAGTTGTTTTTCCCTTTAAATTTTAATATGGCATTTCTTAGAGTCATATATATATATATAGTCTTATCACTATAAACTAAAATATAATGTCATATATATATTTGTACTATTAATTCCAAAATTCTACACATCATATAATATTTTTGCACTTGTCAACACTTTATCATAGATTCCAACATTAAAATCGCAATAAAAACATTTTCAGTTACTTAAGACAATAGTAACCACATAAAATGATACATGAAACCAACCATAATAGAGAATTCCATAATCAATATCAATCATAGCGGCACACCAAACCTATCACACCATCTCAATCAAATAGGAGAAAATAAGCCACTTTTACAATCACTTTGCCATTTCAGCACTCAAAATTAGTATATACGTATGCCGACGAAATAAAATGCAGATGCATGCATCAGTTGGCAACTTATTGTCACGCCCGCCTTGGGCAGGATCGCACTGGTGCCTCGTTGACTCCGAATCGCAGACTTCGAGCCACATCCGTGCCCGATCGTCTCTAATCGCATTCATGGAATCAATCTGCCATATAACACCGTAAATACAGCTCTCCGGCCGACTAGGCCTATAATAACTGTATCTATAAATTCGCCGAACAAGAATCATACTTATGTAGGGAGACCTATGCGGGCCGACAAGGCCACCATGTCAAGCCTAGTTATCTCTAATCACTATAACAAACACAGAACATTTACGTGACCGGTAAGGTCACCACTATCATCGGATACGGTCTCACACGGCCAACACAATCCAATAACACTAAAAAGCTAAACATACGCACGACCCCACACGACCTAAGACAACTAACCACAGGGAATATACGATCCGCAAGCCTCTATGAATACTGGAGCAAGATGGTTTGGGACGTATAACAAAAGAAAGGAAATAGACCTCTACCGTCTAGCTCCTGACGACAGAGCCGATGACTCAACGAGCTGGCCGAATCACGAGGAATCGGCCTCGTCTATGAGTACCGCAAAGTAATGCAACAATTTCAAATGTAGCGCGTTACACTGTACCGAGTATGCAAAGCAAATCAAACATAATCAATGTAAACAACATAATTAGAAACTCTAAATAGTAAGAAATATTCGAATCGTCAACTGGAGGACCAACAGTTTCTTCTTGCATCGAGAGGCGCGTGAGCATACTGACAAACGGCGACTGGCTGCCTATTAGCTAATATATAACATATACATATATATATATAGTAAGCAAGGACCAATACCAAATTTCATGTTTCAAGGTGCCAACCAACAAACAATCTAATACCCCTAGCCCGGTCAAAACCATCCAAACAAATAAGTCACTCCACTCGTCTACTTACTACGAAAGATTCCCACGCCTGATCTCAATGCTATGGTCTCTAATATAAATAACCGTGTCCGAGCCTAAAGGACTCCCTTGCATCGTAAATCAGAATCGGTGGTTCGCATTGCACTGTTTCCTGCGCAAGCGCACAACAAGGTAAATCAGATCGCTATGCCGATCACTGGACATGGGGAATGCTCACTCCCATCTTCGGTCCTCACGGGGTCGACCCAAGCACAACCCAAGGGCAAACAGGACGCCTCAAAGGGTGACTCATAACACAAACAAGTCTCAACAATCAATAATCACATATAACAAGCATGTTCTGGAATCGAAAATACTATTTGTATTCTCGATTTCTCATTCGAACTCTTTTCTATGTTATAACATTCTCACATCAATTATACTATATCTAAGATATTATCTCGACTGCTCGACTATATCAGATCCGGATATTATCTCGAACTGCCTAACTATACCGTATCCGGGATATTATCTGACTGTCTGCTATTGCTTTGCTAACTTTCATTCTCAATATATATCATAATATTATAAACATGTTTACAACTAAAAACACGCTTTCTAAACTCATACGGGACTCAATTCTTAACTTCTCGAATTTTTTCTTCTATATATCACGCTACTCCATCGTACCGGATTACTAACTTGCCGAAGGAATTAGCTTTACATACTCGCTTCGAATTTTTCGACTAACGGGCGGTTGGCCGCACTTCCGCTATTTCTCCTAACCGCATTCATATATCAATTAGAACCGAATACACTAATATTCGGAAGAAAACATTACTTTCGATATATATATAGCTCCAAAGTTTGGCTTATCGAAAACGATCAAAACTCGCTATTTCTCGAAAGTCCAAAGGGAGAAATACTCACTTTAGGGCTAGGAGTATATCGACACTAAGGGGGAGCAATTCCACTTACCTTAGCTCGGTAGCACGACGGTTCGCCTACCGAATTTCACGAAACTAAACTGTAAGAATGTTCTTGGTCAAGTAAATACCTCAGATTCGAGATTAACGTTTGACCGTGTTTGATCTGCCAGAACGGAAGAAATTTCATCAAATTATTTCGCACTGCTTCCTCGTGGTTACCGAAATTATCTAATCTTTATGGAATAAACCGGGCGGGGAGACCCTTTTCATTCTTTGGGATTTATAAGTCGCATTCCCTAAAATGCGAGTTTGGACCGTGTCTACCTGCCAGAACGCGTGTTTGACGGCGTAAACGGAAGAAATTTCATCAAATTATTTCGCACCCTCTGTTTCTCTCGTGGTTACTGGAAATTATCTAATCTTTATGGAATAAACTGAAGTGAGAGGCCCTTTTATTCTTGGGATTTGTAAGTCGCATTCCTGGAATACGATTTATAAGTCGCATTCCTGAAATGCGATTTATAAGCCTTGCGACGCGCCGCCTCCGATCTTTCCCCGGGCCTTTTCCTACCATGTATGACATTCAAAAAACTCTTAACCAATATGCGAGTAGGCCATCTACGTGTCGAGAATTTACGAGGTGTAACACTTATATACACCCGCTTTTTCTTTCGAATAGCGAGAAATCATGAGGGACTCATGAGGTACATATACACACTTTGTACTAGACAATACTAAAGTAATGCCTTGGATATAACATCTTGTAACGAATAAATCCTATATACCATGACTCTTCTGGGTGACCCCATGCTGGGATTAACACCTTAACATAAACAACCACAAATAACTCCTAATCATTTAACAATGAGATAAACAAAGTGAATGAGTTATCAAGAAATCATTTCATATACGAGTGGAGAGCATTATTTAATGTTATCTCATCGTTCTGTATAAGTCAGATAGATAAACTATTGAACTTTACTTTCTTTAAGAAGAAAATATATTTTTGTTCTTTAGAACAATTACTCACTTGTCACTGCTCTAGTGTCCTTTATGTTATTAAATTGTTTGCAGCTATCAAATATTTATTGAATCACATTCAATCGCATCGAATAATCATCAGCCCGCTTTGGCAAGAGCGTACATGTAACCAACATCGACAAATAATGCTTCACTTGGCCAAAAGAATTACATGTTTGAGGTGCAAATGCTATAATTGTAAACCTAAATTAAAATCTCTTTGAGTTCACAAGTTCGTACATAAACGAGTTGGATTTTCCTATTAGAGAAAGATCTGATAAATCTTTGTCTATTTATGTTGATAACGAAATTAATATTAATATGAATGTATGACATAGCAGAATATTTGACGTACTGAGTGTATGTGTATATATCTATATGTGATTTGCAGCATTACATGCATTCATCATTTTATGAAAGGCTTATCCCTGAGTTCTAATAGAAGGGTCGTTGATGATTACATAAGCATTGTCAAAAAGTCACTCGAAGTCTTTTCTTTACAGTCAAGTGGCTTTTCTCTCCTCTGGTGCGTCCCAGTCGAGCGGTCCTCACCTGCACAAGCAAGCAGATTAGCTCCTATCTCGTCCATTGAGTATAACAGAGCAAATGATGGTATAGCAATGAACATAGGGATGATACTAGAAAATATGGTTTGAAGAATATTGATAGTAGTTTCATGAACAATTCTTTGCGGGATTGAATTTATTTTATTAAAGCGCGATTTAAGATCCATGATATGAAAATCAAAATCAGAATAACGAAGAATTCAAGTGTAGATTCTTTTTTTGGAATGCGACCATTCATTTCCATGTTGTATCATCTCTCGAGTTGAATTGTCCACTTCTCATGTGGAGCTAACGCCATTTTATATAATCTTTCTTTACGTATGATTTGTCTTTAATTTCTTTGTATTAAGTTATAGCAGATTCTCTATGACTAGTTTGGGTATATATAGGATTTGATATATAATGTTCTCTCAAACTTTATCTAATTGTTGTAATATTCATCTTTATCTAGTTATTGATGTTATGATTGGGGAAATGTTGATTTAATAACAAATGATGAATTTATGTTGAAGAATGAAAAAGTCTCATATCGGTGGTTAATAAGATGAGTAAAATACTTGAGTAATCCTTTTCTTATAAGCTAACTTTTGAAGTTGAGTTAATTTCAAGATCAATTTCTTCACATGATATCAGAGTAGGACTCATCTAACCCGATATTGGGCCCCCAAATTAAATTGCCCAAGCACCAAATGT
>JACEIK010005218.1:86743-106048 GCA_018107945.1 Datura stramonium
TATGCACTCACAAGATCCAGCTGGAGCTAGATTGTATTCCGAGTATTGAGCATCAGCGTAGGTTGAATCCACCTATGCAAGAGGTGGTCAAGAAAGAAATCATAAAGTGGTTGGATGCAGGTGTGGTTTATCCTATTGCAGACAGCAAAAGGGTGAGCCCAGTCCAGTGTGTACCGAAAAAGGGAGGAATCGTGGTGGTCCCAAATGCTAACAATGAGCTCATTCCTCTAAGGCCAATCACCGGTGGGAGAGTATGCATGGATTACAGAAAGTTAAATTGTTGGATGCAAAAAGATCACTTTTCGATGCCATTCATGGACTAGATGTTAGACAGACTTGTAGGTAGAGGATGGTATTGTTTTCTTGATGGTTATTCGGGGTACAATCAGATTTTTATAGTCCCTGAATACCAAGAGAATACCACATTCACTTGCCCATATGGTAAATTTGCATTTAAGAGGATGTCGTTCGGGTTATGTAATGCACCCGCCTCTTTTTAGCATTGCATGATGTCCATATTTTTTGAAATGGTGGAAGACATCATTGAAGTCTTTATGGAAGATTTTTCGGTGGTGGGTGATTTATGCGAAGATTGTTTGGCTCATTTGAGCAAGGTGTTGCAGAGATGTGAAGAGACTAACCTAGTACTTAATTGGGAAAAAAGTCATTTCATGGTCAAGGAAGGTATAGTGCTTGGCCACAGGATTTCTGGTAAGGGTATTGAGGTGGATAGAGCTAAGATTGATGTTATTGTCAGTTAACCACCCCAAATTTCTGTAAAAGGTGTTTGATGTTTTCTAGGTCATGCATGGTTTTACAGAAGATTCATCAAGTACTTATCAAAGATTGCACATCCTTTGTGTAAACTGCTTGAGAAAGAGGTGAAATTTGTTTTGGATGAAGAATGTCTAAAGGCTTTTGAATGCCTTAAAGAGAGATTAACCACTGCCCCCATTATAGTGGCACATGACTGGTCTTTGCTTTTTGAGGTTATGTGTGATACTAGCAGTGTGGCCCTAGGAGCTGTGTTGGGTCAAAGGTGTGAAAATATTTTCCATCCGATCTATTATGCTATCAAGGCTCTAAATGCAGCTCAGAAAATTATACCGTGACAGAACATGAGCTGTTGGCTGTAGTTTTTGCATTCGAAAAGTTTTGGGCATACATTCTTGGAACTAAGGTGATAGTCCACATAGACCATGCAACTTTGAGATATCTGATAGCAAAGAAAGATGCCAAACCACGGTTGATTCGATGGGTTCTGCTACTACAAGAGTTCAAGTTCGAGGTAGAAGACTGGTAAGGGACTGAAATCAGGTGGCGTATCACTTATCAAGGTTGGAACCTGATGCAGTACTTAAAGACGAGCATGACATAAATGATGCATTCCCAGACGAGCAGGTTCTAGAGGCCTCACAAGATCTCATCCCATGGTCTGCAGACTTTGCCAATTATCTGGTGAGTGATGTTGTACCGGAGCATTTATCTTTTCACCTGATAAAGAAGTTTATGTTTGTTGTGCAGAAGTTTTTCTGGGATGATCCCTACTTATTTCGCATATGTGTTGACGGTGTGATTCGGAGATGCGTGCCCGAGGTAGAGATGCTGAGTATATTGGAAGCCTTCAACTCATCCCCTATTGGAGGCCACCATAGCGGGATACACACAACCCACAAAATTCTGCAATATGGGTATTATTGGCCAACCATTCACCAGGATGCACATAATTTCGCAAAGGCATGTGATGCATGTCAAAGGCAAGGAGGCATATCACGGAGGCATGAGCTTCCTCTTACCCCCATCCTAGTCATTGAGCTATTTGATGTATGGGGCATAGATTACATGGGCCCATTTGTAAGCTTAAATAGGATGAAGTACATACTTGTTGCTATTGACTACGTTTCAAAATGGGTGGAAGCGGTTGCGCTTCCAAAAAATGAAGGGAAGAGTGTCACAACATTCTTGATATATTTGCTAGATTTGGGACTCCCAAAGCCATCATTAGTGATGGGGGTTCGCACTTCTGTAACCGGTTGTTTCGCTCTTTATTGGAGAAATATGGGGTAAAACACAGGGTGGAAACATCCTATAATCCGTAGTCTAGTGGGCAGGTTGAAGTCACAAATCGAGAGATAAAGAATATCTTGGCGAAGATTGTGAATGCAAACCAGACAGATTGGGCAAGAAAGCTAGATGATGCTTTATGGGCTCATCGGACTACATTTAAGACTCCTATATGTATGTCTCCGTATCGTCTTGTGTATGGAAAATCATGTCATCTTCCGGTTGAACTTGAGCACAAAGCTATGTGGGCACCCAAGAAGCTGAATTTGGACTGGAACAAAGCTGCAAACTTGAGGCTTGATCAGTTAAATGAGTTTGATGAATTTCAGTTGAAAGCCTATGAGAGTTCTGAAATTTACAAATTGAGGATGAAAATTCAGCATGACCGGAAGATTGAGAAAAAAGAATTCTGTCCGAGTGATATGGTGTTACTATTCAATTCTAGATTTCGTTTGTTTCCTGGTAAGTTGAAGTCTAAATGGATGCGACCTTTTTGAGTGGTCCAAGTATTCTCCCATGGGGAAATCAAACTAGAAAACCATGAAGGAAAGCGGTTTAAAGTGAATGATCAGCGGGTGAAAGCTTATTTGGGGAGAAATGAAGAACTCAAACTGGTAGACCTTTGGAACTTGAGTGAAGTCTGAGTAACTTGGGGGAATTGCATCGTGTCGTGATGTTAAATCAGGTGTTGCATGGGAGGCAACCCATGGTGTTATTTTGGTGAAGTTGGAGTAATCAAAATACCCGCGTCGTGCTGCGACGTTAAATCAAACGCTTCTTGGGAGGCAACCCAAGTTGTAATTGCAAGAAATATGTAGTGTTTACGTTTGTTAATGGGTGCATGTGATTATGGTGGAAAATTTAAAGTTGGAGCCAAAATCTGGAACTTTAGTTCTGGTGCAAAATAGCACAGAATGAGTCATCGTCTGACTTGACGACTCGTTCGGTCTAACCGTGAAGACATCAGCAGAAAACAGGGGAACAATTGTCGACCTAATGACTCATTTCCACTGACAACGAGTCGTGGTGTCTTCCATCGATTGCACTGTCTTGTCAATGCAGAAAAATTATAAAGTCACCAACGAGGGACATAACGAATCGTCGAGTTGTCCAACGATTCGTTAGGTGACCCATTATGAAGCTACAATAGTTCAAGGACCACGACTTGTTGGGTTACGCCACGAGTTGTGTCTTGACTCGTTAGGTCCCAGGTAAGTTTTTGAACTTCAGTCACTGTAAAAAGGGACAAATGATTTGTTTAACCACATAACGATTCATTGCATAGGTCATCATAGTTTTTTAATGAACTCCCCCAACCCGACCTATGCCAGAATTACGGTAAAATCTAACTTAAAATATATTAAACCCGATTATCTTACCCTTCAAATTCTCACTTGAGTTTAAACCCAACACCACTACAACTTCAAACTTCCCTCTTCTTCGTCACCTAAACCTCACTGATAATTCCTCGCATTGCACTCACAGTAGTCACACGCACACACGATCGCACTCTACTCTCCGCTTAAGCATCTAGTGTGTAATCTTTAGTAATTGATTGTGAGTATCTCTATGCTTATAATTGATGATTAATTAGACTCATTTTGTGTAGAATCTTCAAATACCAAGCTATGATTTATATTGATTGATGGTGGCCTCATATTGATGGTAAACCCTAGGTAGATTAAACACTTAAATCACGATTGAGCTTAAATGTGTTTGATATGAGAAATTGATGTTCTATGACTGTGGGATTTGAAAATAGCAAGTAACATGCAAGATGGGGGTGGATTACCTAAAACTCTTGAGCACGAGCCATGTAACGAGTCGTGGTATCATCTCATGACTCGTCATATGGCTCGTCCTGAGTGGAATTGAACCTGGTGACCAGTGTACTTAACAACCAACATAACAAGTCGTCACCTTGGGTAATGACTCATTGTGACAAGTCGTTATGTATATTGGCCCAACATAAAGAAACCAAATCCTGAGACAACGAATGACATCACGAGTCATTGCCAGTGGCAATGACTCGTTTAGTCACTCGTTATGTCCACTGAAACTCAGTTTAAAAGTGCTTATGTTTCATCTCATTTGGTATACTAACAACTCTTCCACAGGTACAATGGCTTCGAGGGGTACACCGAAGAAAGGTTCGGCAAAGAAACAAGTATCAAATAGGAGTCAACCATCATACCGCAGACTTTGGGACGAGCCATCCTCCTCCGAAGAGTCAAGTGGCTCGAAGGAGAAATATGAAGTGTCAGAAGAGCAGCTGGTGCGGAGATCAACTAGGGCTAGGGCTCGACGAACTACAAATCTGACAGCCCTAGTTGATGCTCCTACTCCACTGGCAAGGGATCTGCCGAGCCGTACATATGAGAATGCTAGGGCTACAACCATAATTGCTCCCGAGGGCACCACAACTGGGCAAAACAATGGATAGCTGATGAGTCACATACTCAACAAGGGAACTCCGATGATGAATTGATTGAGACCTCGAACACATCCAATGATCAACCAAGGAACGTGAGGAGATGGTGTGTTCATGGTATGAGGGCTATATATAATAGAGACATTTCTCCAAACGATAAAGGAAATCCAAAGAGGAGCATCTACGAGGAGCCCAGGCTAGTCACCACAGGGCTTAAGGACCTTCTAGAGCTGTAAGCCTTGTTTGACAAGTACAGGTTCGGGTGGTTGACCGAGCCATCAGGAAGTTACAGCCCCTTCCTAGTAAGAGAATTTTATGCAGCCTACGCAACCACACTACAGCGTTTGGCTTTAGGGGGCCAAGATTAGAAAAAGAGACCTGCCTTAACTCAGGTGTTGGTTCAAGAGACACCGCTAGATATATCTGAGAGGAACATCTCCAGGCTACTATATGGGCCAGACTATCATGCCCCGATGAACACAGCCGAGTTCCACCACAGGCTATTCGAGCTAAATAAAGTCAAGACTAAGAAGCTGAATAGTGAGGAGCGCATCAGACAATACAATTGTCTATCTCGGGTCGTTGCCACAAGAGGTCCGCTGGTTGAATGGTTGCACGGCACTGAGTCCCAGATCAAGAAGGCCACACTCAATTTTCAAGCTAAATTTTGGTGGTCACTAGTGCGGCATAGGCTGGTACCAACCAGCAATGATAATATTCTCACACCTGATAGAGCGACATTGGTAGCCAGCATTATGGAGGGATATGCCATCAATTTTCCATGGTACATTTCTGAGGAGATTAGAGAACGAGCGATAAATGACAGTACTACAATTCCTTTCCTATGTCTTATTGATAGACTTGCCGGGAATCAAAGGTGTCGAATTTTCCATCAGCTGATAAAAGGATAGTGGTATAGAAGATTACAAATATTGGGTTGATCAGAGATGACACAAACCCAATATCGAGGGCGAGGAGTCAGTCCGCCGCATCCGCTGGAGCGACCATATTAGCAGAGGCATTTGGCAGCGGTATGCAGACCGATACTGCAAAGTTCACTAATTTGGCGGCTGAGTGTGGTGTGCGTAATGAAAGCAAAGAAAGAGCGAGTGTGGTGTGTGTAATGAAAGCAAAGAAAGAAATAAAAATGTTGTCAAAGAGAAAGAAAAGAAAAGAGAAGAAAAATGTGACATCAATGAATGCTTGAAGGAAGAGAAACCGCACTCGTAGTTTCAAATGAAAATAAAAGAAGAAGCAAGTAAAGGAGAAAAGGGAGAAAATAGAAAAAAAGGGTTAAAAGTGGAGTCAAAACATATGTAGTGCCAAGGATGGTTAAGCTACTAATCCTATATGTACTATACCCAAACCTAAGCCTACGTTACAAGCTTAAAAAGTCCTATAGTGATCCTAGTTACCTATCTGAAACCCGAGGTATTGAAAGTAAAGGCAAGCCTATGGCATAATATGTACACAGTTAGAATTTCTTTGTGAGAGTGAGTGTGATATTACCTAGTCCCAAGAGAAATACATTGAAATAATCATATACACATGAGTGATTATGGGACTTCTTTGAGGCGAGAGCAATTTGGTCAACAAAATCGTCTGCAAATTGTCTGGTCAGTGTTATAGATTTATGTGCATGGTTGCAAGTGACAGTGTTTTGCCATGTATTGATTCCCCTATGTCATGGTTGAAAATTTTGCATATGATCATGATTTGTGCTGATATGATAAAGGAGGGGTTAGAAAATTTGATTTGATGAATAATTGTGACTGCCATAAGTTTCCTAGAGTTCTTTTGATTGAAGCGTCGAAGTATTTTATTTTATTTGGTTTTTTGTCTGAGGACATACAAAAGTTCTAAGTTGAGGGTGTTGATGTGTCGTGATTTTATGGCACTTTAGATGCTTAAAACCAAGAAACTATGCATATTCCGGGTATGTTTATGTAGGTACGATGCGTTTTGTGCTTAATATTTCTTTTTAAACAGGTTCGAAAGTGAAATGGGTGAAGTAAGGCTTAATACAACTGAAAGGGAGGCTGCTAGTCATGTCAAGAGTCGTTATCACTATGCACGACTCGTTGCCAAGGCTGTGGGATAGGTTAAAAAATTTGAAGATGAAGGAATAGTGCACTTCACGGATTGAAGGCACGACTCGTTACATCTGGTAACGAGTCGTGAAGCCATTAGTGATGATTGGAAGAAGATTCTTAAAGAAATAGATAGTGGAGATAGCGGACAACTTCACGAGTCGTTAGCTGACTAAACGACTAATTGGCAGATCACTGAAAGGAATCATAAGGTGCACTGGAAAATTGAAGAGGCTAGACCACGAGAGGCCTAATCACTCATGCCCAGACACAATGAGTCGTTAGGTGACCCATTTCCACGAATAGTCCTAACACTAAGGACAACTGTGCTTGACTGATCACATCTTGTTTGAGGTCCTAACGATTTGTTACTTAGCCCGTGACCACTAATGACCTGAGTTCTGGTTTTAATTAGGAAAAGGTTTTCTTAGAACTATAAATACCTTATTTAGGTTAATTTTCGTGAGAGAGTTTATTATTATTATAGTTTTTATGTGGATTTTGGTTTTTTGTACTATTATTGTTGGTTCAAGAAACAAAGTTTGGAATTTTGTTCTTGAGTTTGAGGATCAAAAGCAACATTGGAATTTATTCATCGGTTTTGGAATTTTATTCAATTCATTTGGTTTCTCCTATGAATTTCTGTAAGTTGCAATTATGAATTATTCATCATTTTTTGATTGTGATCATACAAACATGAGTAGCTAAACCTATAACTAGGGTTGTGGGAACCATGATGAATTAACATACATAAGTAAAAATACTTTGTGATTCTTGAAAGGAGTTTATGCATGTATTGTTTCTCTCTTCGTTTGGATTCTTAATGGTTGCAAACATTAGATATTGTATTATTCATATTCACCAGACCAAGGGGATAATGAATGGGAAAAGGAGTTTAAAAATGGAGATTTGAGGCTATCAACCCTCATCTAACAGTTAGACCTCGTCTGGGAATAGCTAATTCAATATTATAGGTAAGGTTTAGTTAAGCATACACCCGTATACGGACCAAGTTGCGTGGTAATAATCATCTAGATATTGGGACCAACCATTTAAGTGAATTTAACTTACCGATATTGCATGCTAAACACCGAAATAGATCACTAATATAAAACCTTGTGGTTATGAAGTCATGGGAACAAAATCCTATCCACCTTGTTAATTGAATACAACTAAAATTGACATAATCATCTTTTAGTTTCTACTTTATTTCATTATTTTATTTTTCAAAACTTCCCCCATAGGAAATAAGTAAGTTGATAGTAATAGATATTCACATTAACTTATGTTCTTTCCATATTCCCTGTGGCATCGACCTCAACCTCTCTGTTGGGTTCTATATTTGACATTAACCGCTTTATATCTCAATTGCGAGGTTTAATTTAGGTGACATCAGTAAATATTCTCATTGGTTATTGAGGTTAAGTCAAAGAAGGATGAAGATCCCATACTACTTAAGCTGAAAGAAGCAATTCTATGAAAGGAAGTGGAGGCTTTCTCCAAATAGGGAGATGTTGTGCATCGTTACCAGGACAGACTATGTGTTCTGGATGAAGATGACTTGAGACAACGAATACTGGCAGAAGCATGCAGCTCCAGATATTCTATCCACCCAGATGCTACTAAGATTTACCGTGACCTAAGGGAAATCTATTGGTGGAACGGCATGAAAAGGGACATTGCAGAATTTGTGGCTAAGTGCCTGAATTACCAGTAGGTTAAAGTTGAGCATTAGAGACCGGGAGGTATGACTCAGGATAGCAGCATACCCACGTGGAAGTGGGAAGAAGTGAATATGGACTTCATTATAGGTCTACCTCGTATTCGTCGGCAACATGATTCAATTTGGGCGATAGTAGATCAGATGACTAAGTCAACACATTTCCTCCCAGTTAAAACTACAAACTCAGATGAGGATTATGCTAGGCTGTACATCCAGGAGTTAGTCAGACTACATGGGGTTCCCTTGTCCATCATTTCAGAGAGAGGTACCTAATTCACCTCGCATTTCTGGAAGTCATTTAAAAAAGGACTGGGTACTCAGGTCAACTCAACACAACTTTTCACCCTCAGACAGATGGACAAGCTGAGCGAACTATTTAGACCTTAGAAGATATGCTGAGAGCTTGTGTGATCAACTTCAAGGGCAGTTGGGATAATCACCTACCTCTCATTGAGTTTGTATACAACAATAACTACCACTCCAGTATTCAAATGACCCTATTTGAGGCATTATATGGTAGAAGGTGTAGGTCTCCTATAGGGTGGTTTGAAGTTGGCAAAGCTACCTTGATAGGACTAGACTGAGTTCATGAGGCTATGCAGAAAGTGAAACTCATTAGAGAAAGGTTGAAAATAGCTCAGAGCCAATAGAAATCATATGTTGATGTGAGGAGAAGAGAGTTAGAATTTCCCCTAGATTATTGGGTTTATCTAAAAATTTCACCCATGATAGGGGTGATGAGGTTTGAAAAAAAAGGGAAACTCAGTCCAAGGTATGTAGGACCCTACAAGATTTTGAGGCTAATTGGAAATGTGGCCTATGGGTTAGAATTACCTTCAAAGTTAGCATCTGTGCACCCAGTCTTCCACGTGTCACTGTTGAAGAAATGCTTTAGTAATCTGATCTCAGTTGTGCCATTAGACAGTGTGGGAGTGAAGGATAATCTCTCTTACAAAGAAGTCCCAGTTCAGATCCTAGACCGTTAGGCTCGTAAGCTGAGAAACAAGGAGGTCACTTTAGTAAAAGTCTTATGGAGGAACCAACTGGTTGAGGGGGCCACATGGGAAGCAGAAGCAGACATGATGACTGAATATCCTTATTTATTCCTTTCCAGTTCAGTTTCAACATCAGGTATTAAATTCCTCCTCAATACTATATTCAGTTCAGTACTCATCAGCTCTATTTAGATTTTCAATGTGCACTCTAGTTGTGTTAACTTAGTTAGTATGCCTGTTCCAGTTTGGAGTCAATCACTCCTTCAGAAATCAGTTTATAGTTTCAGTTTGGGAATTTTAGCTCTTTTCCCAATTTTCACACAACTTTTGCCTTCATTCGAGGACGAATGATCCCAATGGGGAGATATATTGTAACATCCCAAAAGTCCCTAAGATAAAACCTGGGAATTGAAATGAAGAAAACAGGAAAACTTGCACCAGGTCACAGAACGAGTCATGGAGTGACTCGTTGTGTGACTCAATGGGTCATTAATTGACCCGTCGTGTGTGCCGCAATTGATAAATGTTGGGACTTCCTGGGAACTTAACGAGTTGAGGGATGAGTCATGGTACCACTTCACGACTCGTCAAGTGAGTTGTGGTTTGTGGAAAGAAGAGGAGATTCTAGTGATGACGATGAGTGGGGGGTGACGAGTTGTTGTCACACCTAACGAGTCGTTAGGTTTCCCGTGTGGTGAGAAGGATGGCTAGAAAAAAACTAGAGTTTTAGAGTGTCGTAACATGTGGTGAAATGAACCATTAGGAGACTTGACGAATCGTTTGGTGGAGTATTCTAATAAGCTCTGAAAGGAGAAAGTTGCCAGTGGCAACTAGGGGAGGTCACGAGTAGTTAAGTGACCTAACGACTCATTAGGACCCTCGTGGTGACTGGCAGTGATATTTTAACAGTCCAAATTCTAGGGGCATTTTTGTATCTTCCCGCCTTTTCATTCATAAACTACGTCATTATGGACAAGTTCAAGGGATAGTTAAAGGAGTTGATCGACATATCCCTCTCATTCTTTCTCTCAACTCTCAGACTTAGTGTGTAGAAGTTCCAGACCAACATCTCAGAGCTAAGCTAGGGCTTCCAATTTTCCTTCAGATTTCTTCAGACTTTCTCAAGGAGTCTACTCTAGGTATGTGGGAATTCAACAAGGGAATCTCCCTTCCCTTGTGCCCTAAAATCCTTCTGAAATTTCTTATCAGTTCTAGCCCTGAAGATTTGAGTAAGGGTAAATTTATAACCAGATTCTGATTAATTATTGTGGATTATTGCTCATATGAATTCTTAATATGTTTCCTCTACATAGTGATCATGTTGCTATCTTCTTCGTGTGAAATTATTTTAGCCCTAATTCTATAAATGCAGTAAATTGGGTCTTTCATAGTTGACTAAATACTATTGTTGCTTGACTCTGTAAGTTCCTGAATTTCCATGTTATTATAATCATGTGAATTCATGGTCAGTTTTCATGTTAGTCTAGTTTCAGTTAGAAACTAGCATTTTCAGTATCTTTCAGTAAGTCAGCTGATCAGTTTGGCAATAGTCAAATCTTGAGGAGTTTAGATCAGTAATACTCTTAGTTTTAGTTATCAGTCAGTTCTTTAGAAGGTTACGACGCTTCCAGTTAAGCAGCTCTGGCCAGTCTTAGAACACCAACTTTCAGTTATCAGGTCCTATAGACTCTCAGGTCACTTACAAATAAGTATTCCTGACATAGTCTAGGACATCAGTTCAAGCTATCAATTTTATAGTCAAGTTAGGACTATCCAGTGGGAGTAGGACTTAGCACCGAGTGGGCCAGAGTTTAGCGCACCCAAGTTCCCAGAAATATATTGCCACTATAGGTTTTAGCCCGAACGGGCCTCAGATTTGTGATCACCCAACTCAGCCACTATACCTTGGCAAGGTACAGTGGGCTCTCGTCGATGGGGTATATACACCGGACTCCATGTCTAGCTCACGTGGTTATATGTCGGTTATAGAACCTCCCACTTGTTAGTACAGTTTTAGTTTAGTTCAGTTCAGTTAAGTTTAGCTTAGTTCAGTTACTCGGTCCCAGGATATGTTTATGACTGTCAGTCAGGGTCATTATTGACCATATCAATTATAGCTCAGCTTTTATCAATATTCAGTATCAATGGGTCATTTCATGTTATTTTAGTTCAGTACTTATTTTTCCATGATTATTGTGTATCTCACTTACTCAGTACATTCAAAGTACTGATGCATACTTTCTATGTTGTATTGTATTATGATACAAGTGTAGGTTCTTAGTCTCAACATCGTCAGTAGTTCCTCCCGACGATTCCAGCAACCATCCTATTGGTGCGTTCTCATCTTCCATGGATGAGATTTTCTTTTCAGTTAGTTTAGTACTTAGTCAGACTATAGAGTTAGCTGGGAGCTTGTCCCAGCATCTCGTCAGTTAATAGTTGGCTTTCAGACACAGATGTTCAGTACTCATTATAGTTATGTTACTCTTTCGAAATAGTATTAATTATAGAATGTTCTTTTACACATCTTCCACTTATGTTTACTTTGTTTACCAGTGTGATGTTAGACCACGGGTTAGCTTGGGGTCACTTGTGACACCAAGTACTATGTCTCGTCCAGGGTGTTAGCTCGGGACGTGATAGGTGCGTAGTGCAAATTTTGTTGTGTTGGTTGAGGTATTCTAGGTTTACTTTCTAGTTAAGTGGCGTTTTTAGTTTCTATTTTCTTTGCCTAAGGACATGCAAAAGTCTTAAGTTGAGGGTGTTGATGTGCTGTGAGATTACATCACTTTCGACGCTTAAAACTGGGAAAATAGCATGGACTTAGATGTGTTTATATAGATATGATGCACTTTTACTTTGTTTTTAGGGAAAATAGGTGTTGGAGTGAAAATTTGCAAAAGATGCATAAAAGTGCAAATTTTGGGCCAAGTACGGATCTCAGTACGAGTTGTACCAAGATTGTACGAGCCGTACTAAGACTCGTGTAAAAGTCCAGAAGATTTGTACAAGGCAAAGGCAAAGTACGACTCTTGGTACGAGCCGTAACTTGAGTTGTAGAATACTTCAGAGAAATTCGCACAAGTTGAAGTCTCCTGGTACAGGTAGAAATTACGGATCGTAACATCTACCTATGACCTGTACCAGGAGCCGCAGAAAACATAAGAGATTTTTAGGACTTGGCAGATCTCATGTTACGAAAAACTGTTACGAGTCGTAGGAGCAAGGTATGAGGTGTACCAAGACATTCATAAAAATATTTAAAAGAGAGTTCTTAGTATCAAACCATGACTTGATTGTATGACTCATAGGATCTTGTTACGAGTCGTACCAGAGGCCAACACTTAGCTACATTCTGCAGAAGCCAAGGGACGTACGAGACAAGGAACGACCCATACAATCCTGTTACGGGTTATATGAGGAGTCTGCGCCGGATTTGGATATTTTCCTGTTAACTGAGGTAAAGGTTTTTATTATTTGTATAATTTCTCTTTAGGTTTATTTTTGGAAAAAGGTCATTCATTATAAGTTCTTGACAATATTGAAGAGCAATTCTTGAGATCTTAACTTGGATTTTCTCAATTGTTCTTGAATTTGTTCATCATCTTTTCTTGCAATATTCAGAGAAGGTTTTCTTTCAATCATCATCACATGATTGTAAGATAATTGAGAGTATTCATAGACAAACACGGATTCTTTACTTGCTTGAACTTAGAGAAGTAGAGATTAGGAAAAGAGAATTACAAAAAAGCCTTGATCTTTATGGGTCATTGTATAACTTGAGCTACAGTCGCAGGATAGTTAATTTGGAACAAATAATAATGGTAAATTGAAATCTCTCATGAGACCTAACCCGATAATTGAGTATAGTCATCTAATAGGGACGAACCAGTCATTTGGATGAACCTGAGTCATCAGTTCTAGTTCTTACCATATTTTCTATGGGATCGACCCCAACCTTTGCTGGATTCTTTATTTACAACGTCCGCTTCATATACTTTATCAAGAGTGTGAGTTTGAGTATTATCATCAACCAGCAGGTAGTGGGCCATTTAGACCTCAGGTCCGGATACCATCAGCTCAGGATTTGGGAGAGTGACATCCCGAAGATAGCCTTCAGGATTCGGTATGGTCATTATGAGTTTGTAGTTATGTCTTTTGGACTAACGAATGCTCCTACAACTTTTATTGATTTGATGAACAGGGTGTTCAAGCCATACTTGGATATGTTCGTAATTGTGTTCATAGATGATATCCTTATATACTCTTGGAGTGAGGAGGATCATGCCGCTCATTTGAGGGTAGTGCTACATACATTGAAGGATCGTCATCTATATGCTAAATTCAGTAAATGTGAGTTTTGGTTGAACTCAGTGGCATTTTTGGGCCATGTGGTGTCAAGTGAGGGTATAAGGTTGGATTCTCAAAAGATAGAGGCGGTGAAGAATTGTCCTAGATCGGTGAATCCTTCGAATATCAGGAGTTTCTTGGGTTTAGCTGATTATTATCGGAGATTTGTTGAGGGGATTTCATCTATTGCAACACCGTTGACCAAATTGACCAAGAAGAAAGTGAAGTTTCAATTGTCGGAGGCTTGTGAGAAGAGTTTCCAAGAGTTGAAGACTCGACTCACCTCAACACTGGTGTTAACCTTACCTGAGAGTACCGATGGGTTTGAGGTATATTGTGATGCTTCCAGGATCGGCCTTGGTTGTGTATTGATGCAGCATGACAAGGTTATAACATATGCTTCCAGGCAGCGGAAGGTCCATGAAAAGAATTACCCGACTCATGATCTCGAATTAGCGGCGATAGTATTTGCCTTGAAGAATTGGAGACACTATTTGTAAGGGGTCAATATAGATGTGTTTATGGACCACAAGAGCCTACAGTACATGTTTACCTAAAAGAATTTGAATCTCCATCAAAGAAGGTGGTTGGAGCTACTCAAAGATTATGATATGGGTGTCCTTTACAATCTGGGAAAGGCTAATGTGGTAGCAGACGCTCTCAGTAGGATTTCTATGAAGAGTGTGTCTCATGTAGATGAGGGGAGAAAGAAGCTGGTGAAGGATGTGCATCAGCTTACACGGTTGGGAGTTCGTTTGGTTGGCTTGACCTATGGTGGTGTTATCATTTAGAACGGATCAGAATCACCCTTGGTGACTGATGTAAAGGATAGACAAGACGAAGATCCTATCTTGGTGAAGTTGAAGGAAGCCGTTCAGAATCAGAAGGTAGAGGTCTTCTCCAAAGAGGGAGATGGTGTGCTTTGATATCAGGGTTGTTTGTGCGTTTCAGATGTTGATAATTTGAGAGATCGGATGTTGGGCAAGGCTAATGGTTCCAGATATTCCATACATCTAGGTTCCACCAAGATGTATCGTGACTTACGAGAAGTCTATTGGTGGAATGGCATGAAAAATGACATAGTGGAGTTTGTGGCTAAATACCCGAATTGTCAACAGGTGAAAGTGGAGCATCAACGACTGGGAGGTGTACTTCAAGACATCAGTATCCCTACTTGGAAGTGGGAGGATATCAATATAGACTTCATCATAGGGTTTCCTCGCACTCATCGACGGTATGACTCCATTTGGGTGGTCGTAGACAGGTTGTCCAAGGCAGCTCATTTCCTACCGGTAAAACTACCGATTCAACAGAGGATTATGCAAAGTTGTACATTTGGGAGCTAGTTCGGTTGCATGGAGTGCCATTGTCCATCATATCAGATAGAGGTACTCCGTTTACCTCACAATTTTGGAGATCATTTTAAAAGGGACTTGGTACAAGGTCAAGCTGAGTACAGTAATTTTAGCCACAAACAGATGGTCAGGAGGAGCGGACTGTATAGACTCTCGAGGAAATGCTGAGAGCGTGTGTGATTGAATTCAAGGGTATCTAGGATGACCATTTGCCTCTCATTGAGTTTGCGTATAACAACAACTAGCATTCCAACATTCAGATGGCTCTATTTGAGGCTCTCTATGGGCGGAGATGTAGATCGCCTATTGGTTGGTTTGAAGTCGGTGAAGCAGCGATGATAGGACCGGATTTAGTCCATGAGGCCATAGAGAAAGTTTAGCTTATAAGGGATAGGTTGAGAACAACTCAGAGTCGCCACGAGTCCTATGCGGATGTGAGAAGGAGAGAACTTAAGTTTGAAGTCGATGATTGGGTGTTTCTGAAGGTATCTCCCATGAAGGGAGTGATGAAGTTCAGAAAGAAAGGAAAACTCAGTCCCCTTTATGTTGGCCCGTACCAGATTGTGAAATGGCAAGGTAGCATATGAATTGGAGTTTCTCTTACAATTAGCTTCAGTACATCCAGTTTTTCATGTATTGCTCTTAAAGAAATCTTTGGGTGATCTAGCTCTAGTTGTTATGGTGGATATTGTCGGTGTGAAAGAAAGGCTTAGTTATGAGGAGGTTCCTATGGACATACGAGATCATCAGGTTCGTAAGCTAAGAAAGAAAGAAGTAGCCTCAGTTAAGGTTTTATGGAGGAATCAGCATGTTGAGGGAGCTACGTGGGAAGCTGAAGCAGATATGATGGCTAAATACCCATATCTTTTCCCTTCTGGCTCAGTTTCAGCTTGAGGTATCAGTTTCTTCCTTAATACTCTATTTAGTTTCATGTTCAACTCATGTATCCCAGTTTCTTTCATGTAAATGGATGTATGTATGATTCGGGAATACATTTCAGTCATGTATTTCAAATCGGAGTCAGTCACTCCATCAGTTTTCAGCATGTATGTTCAGTATCTGAGTATGATGATTGCAATTCTCTGCTTTTCTGTATGATTTTCAACATTCGAGGATGAATGTTTCCAAGGGGAAGATGTTTTTATACCCTGAAAGCCCTAAGATCAGAATCGGGAGTTGAAATGGAGAAAATAGGATTTTCTACACTAGGTCACAGGACGAGTCATCCGGTGACCTGTCAAGATGACCACAAGTTGTTAAGTGACTCGTGGTGAGGAGCTTGACTTAGTTGAAAATTTTCAAGTTTGGGTGACCAAGTGTGTGACCACGAGTCGTGGTCAACCCCATGATTCGCTAGGTCACCCGTGGTCAAGGATGGTCGAAGGAAGAAGAGATACTGGCAGTGTTGGCGACGGGTCATCTCCACAACTCATTAGGTGCACCACGAGTTGTGGTGTCCCCCCCGTGGTGATCCCAGGTGATTTCTTGGCAGTGCAAAGGACGGGAGGTGACCACGAGTCGTGGTCACAGATAACAAATCATTAAATGCCTCGTGATGACAATCTAGATGTAATTTCCAGTGGAGGCAACAGACGCAGACCATGAGTCATGGCCAGGGACGACGACTCGTCCAGTCCCTCGTTGGGACTGACAGTCTATTTTTCCCTACAAGTTTAATAAGGGATTTTTCGTAATTTCTATTATTCTAAGGCCTAAACTACGTCGTTTTAAGCTCTGAATAGTGAGCTTTAAGAGAGGTAAATTCAGTCTAGGCTCATTCACATTCATGCATGCAAGTTTGAGGGTTTAGGGAGTGATCAAGGTTCATCCTCAATTCTTGCTTGGGCAATCAAAGAAATTGTGAAATCAGATCCTCTTAGGTAAGTAAGGCCATGAAATGGTGAAATTGTCCACACCCATGCCCAATTCCCTCTCAATTCATGATGTCCTAATTGATGATTCTATGGGGTTTCCACCCAATGCATGAATTCCTAAGTTTTAATCATGGGTATGATCTAAGCATGTTTTAAATGGTGAATTATGAATAATGGGTAGATTTTACAATGTTTTAAATTATAAATTATGTTTTCAAGTTCTAAACTATGATGCCCATCCATGAATGTTCATGAAAGTATATATCTATGAGTTATATGTTCAAGCATGATGGGATGTTTATGAAGAAAGCATGATTTTGATATACCCATGTTTATGTTCATGTTTTCAAAGTGAATCAAGTTAATTTCAATCATGTTTACGTATTGGGAATCAAGTATGTCTTATGATTTCATGAATTAGCTTACCACATGGTTTTGGAGTCAAGACTCCCATTATTTTCATCTCGTGGTATGGTTTGAGCCAAGGTTCCTCATGTTCTGATTTCAGATTATGCATGTATGTTATTTATTCAGCTTCGTCATTAGACAACGGTCAGCTTCGTTGAAAAATAATGGAGAGCATATGCATGTTTTTGGGAGAAGTGTCTTGCACAGAATAGGCTAAGGGTCAGTCAACCCTGTGCCTCAGAACTACGTGCCAACATAGGTTTTCTTTTACATTTTAGGACCTATCTTGGAGCTTTCCCCTGCCCCCAAGGGGCCTTGAGCTTTATATCGATATCATGGTAGTGTCCTTATCCCTAGCAAGGCTTTGGATGGATCTGCCCACTTGAGTGTGATAGTCGGGACCATGTAAGCTCTATTGTGGTAATGTCGGTTATATGACGAGTCTCCCATTGTTCCCCATGATTTGAGTTATGCATGTACATCAGTCATGATATATGTTTTCAACAGGTTTGACCCAATGTTCAGTTTTACTTATGATTATCAATTTTCAGCTTTTGAGGGCCTTTTTTGTCACTTATGTTTTGTCTTTTCAGTTTTCAGATTCTAGCGAGTTAGTTGGGTCTTGTTCCATCAACTCGTCAGTATTAGAGGCTTTTCGGACATAGTTGTATTTTAGTTTTAGACTTACGTATGTATTCATATGTTATTTTTTGTTTAGACTTCTGCTATGTTATTTATGATGATCTTCCGCTTATTCATAATTGAGTTAGATGTATGTTCATGCCATGGGTCGACTTGGAGCCTCTCAGAGTTTTTTGTCTCGTATCTCTATCTGGGCGTGTGTTTGGGTCGTGACACCCTATGTTTTTCCTTCTTCCATGAACCCCCTCTAACACTGTATCTTCACTATTTGCTAGCCCTATCACTATCTACTGATTGATTCTGGCAGCCCTCCAGTATCTCTCCAACTTCAAAGATTAAGTCTCACAAAAAAGCCATGACCACTTTAAGGATGACATGTTTCCTCTTGAGCCTCTATGCATCCTTGAGAAAGCTTTGCATGAATAGCAGTTCATTCTCTAGTTTTTCATATTGTTGCCTGTATTGACTTAAAAACCTACTTTCCTCTATGAGAACATTCGGATGTTTCTTAAAGAATACAGTGACCACTACGTCCACCATTTCTTTTGCTTTAAATTTCTTAAATGCAGCACAATGAAATTGGCTCACATGATAAAACCAAAGGAACACATTGCTGGGGGGTGAGGGTATGGAGGGACTCAAGGATATGTTGATGGTTTCACATTACTATTTGCATATTAAGTGTTACCTCGCACAAAGGAAACATCTATTTTTCAAGGACTATGATATCTTCTTGACATGTTATGTTATAATGAAACACACACTTATCTCTCGTTTGGTTTACCTTGTGAGAATAATATAATCCCAGCATCAAGCTAGTAATACAACATCTAATTCAATTTTATTTTCACATTAATAAATATATACCCTGGATCAGTATTATTTTATGTACCTGAAAAAAAAAGCTAAAGTAATACTAAAAAATATCCTTAGAGTAAGCAGCCTTGTTTTAGAAATGAAGGAAAAAGTAAAAAGTAAGAACCCTTAATAATTTTTTTTTCTTTAAGATATTTTATAACTAATAAATTTATGGCTTTGGCATCTAATTAATGCTCAATCCTTTAATTATTATGAGTACAACATCACAAGTTTTCGACTGCATATCCATTCCAAGTCTATCTCTTTTCATCTGTTCCCATTGCTATGTTATGACAACCAAATTAATAATACAATTTTTCTTAACTAGTTTCTTCCCAATCTACATGAATTCCTCTAATAATAAGTTTTGACTTTGTCAAAATTTTAAAATTTCAACTTTAAAAGGAGTCAAACTGTGAAAGAATGAATATTAGAACTTTTTTATTTCCTTTATTTGACCGTCAGGCAGTGCTAGTTATTCATATTCAAAAAAGGAGACTACTAATTGAGATTAT
>JACEIK010005219.1:21317-34314 GCA_018107945.1 Datura stramonium
ATAATAGTTTTTTGCTATAGAAGTCAAAAAGTAACTGAATAAATGATGATGTGATAGAGAAGTTTGACTATGTATTTTCTCCGTTCACTTTATTTATCCACAATGAATATTGCATTTCAGTAGATGAGAGTAGTAAAATTGAGAATGTTGAGATGGATGTGTGAGTATACCAGGAGAGAAAGAATCGAAAACAAAGCTATCCAGGACAAGGTGGGAGCGGCCTCAGTGGTGAACAAGATGAGGGAGGCGATACTGAGATGGTTAATCTGGACATGTAAAGAGAAAATTGCATAGATATTTTAGTGAGGAGGTGTGAGAGATTGACTATAGTGGGTGTAAGGAGAGGTAGAGGTAGGTCAAATACATCTTGAGGAGAGGTGATTAGACAAGACATGGCACAACTGCAGCTTACCGAGGACATAATCCTAAATAGGAAGATATGGAGGTTGTTGTTGTTACTATTATTACCACTATTACTACTTTCCTCTTATTTTATTCTTCAACTTTAATATTGTTTGTTGTTCCCTTTGCTTCAGCTATCATTTATTTTTTTTGTTATTATTCTCTTCTTCATTATTTTCAACATGACTTCTTCGCTAGGGGTGGATGTAGGGAATAACATGGAGGTCCCAGGAACCAGTAACTTTGGATGGATCCCATATTTGTATTGAAAAATTCAGTAAATATATAATAAATATGACTTGAGACCCCATTAACAAAGTATGTTATTAGTTTAATAAACTGAAAGGAACCTTAAGTTTTGCCACCCTTTTGGTCAAGGGTTCAAATCCCTTGGTCACCATGTGTCTTTATTTTGTCTCTTTTTATTTTTTAATTTGAGATGAGTGAAAACTTATAAACTTTAAATTTTGGATTCATCTCCGTTTTTCGCTACTATATTTGTTTTACATAATTTTTAATATGCTTTACTCAAGTCGAGGGTCTATCGCAAATAACCTCTTGACTTCCACAAGGTAAGGGTAAAACTGCGTACACTCCACTCTCTCCGAAACCCTACTTATAAAATTAGAGTGAATATATTATTATTGAACTTTGCACTTTTCTTAAGAAATAATAAATGAAATACATATTTTAGCATAATATAATATGTGTATAGTCTCAATAAACTTAGAAAATTAATTTAATATGAGGAATGAAACCGTTAATGTTAAAGATAAAATAGGATAAATAAAAATATTTATTTTTGTGAAAATTGTGTTTATCAACTTGTTCCATTTCAAACAATTTGGATGGTAGAGATGAAAGATGAAACAAAACATTGGCACTCCCATAATAATAAATATGGGAAATGAATTATTAGGCGTAACCTGTGTTTGAGGTATAATTAATCGGTTGGCAGTTTCAATTTCCCCTCCAATACAACAGTGTTCTCCACCTTAAATACTTATCCATAATTTTAGGCAATTTCTTTTTTTTCCAAATTTTTCCACTTTGACTGACTCATTATTGGATTAGACCAAAAATAGAGAGAAGCAAAATGGTTTGTTATTATAATTAATTAATTAATTAATTAATGATCATTGTTTTAACGGTTAATGCTCTCCTAAAATCTTGGTCCTTTTTCATTCTCTCTGTTATTTTTACCTATTTTTATGAAAGCTTGTTCTCTTCTTCTCTTGAATCTTTTTCTTATTGAAAAGAAAAACATTGACATGTTCTGTAGATTTCACCTTTTTTTCTAATTTAGAATAATAGTAAAATAATAGTTCTTTAACATTCTTGATTGTGGGGAAGAAGAGAGGATTAGAATAAGTAGAAGAAGAAGACAGACAAAAGAAAATGGCTTCTTCTCAAGTAGAAATTGCCTCCTCTTCTCCATTTGGCTATGTCCTTAATAAACGTGATAGATGTAGTGCTAGAGATTCCAATTCTTTTCGGAAAAATTTCAAGAGTTTGATTCAAACCCACTTGCATTCTTGCATTTCAAATCAACCCAAAAGGATTTCTGCTTCTGATTCTTGTGGAAATTCCAGAAACAATGCAGATTTATGGGTTCACCACAAAACACAATGTGATGACAAGAATGACAATAGTCCTCAGAAGAGAAGTAAAGCTGCTGAGAAATGGGATAAAGCTAGAAATATGGTTTTCTCAGTGGACAAAGAGAATCAAGAAACTTGTTTTGAAGCTCCAAATCTTGGGGGTGTTTCTTCCCTTGTCAGAAAATGGAAAGATTTTGAAGCTGATTCAAAATGCCTGAATTTGGCTTCCAATTCTGAGAATTCGTCTCCTCCCAAGGGATTTCTTCAAGAATGTGATGAATCTTGTTCTTCCATTGTGAAAACTGAATCATTGGGGGATTGGGAATCAGATAAAACAGATATTATAAGTAAAGATTCTGATGTTAAAGAAAGTGAGAGGCTGGGAGTTGCAGATATTATCAAGAAATTGAAATTTGATAATGGTAATGCTGTTGTTCTCAATGGAAGATCATTGCCTCGAGTTAGGACATCAACTGATCATTCAGAACAACAGAGGTGCAATTTTTCTCCGGTTCTGAGTTCACCTCGTTTCATCAGGGGGCGCCAGGCGTTCAGCGATTTGCTCTTGCAAATGGAACGCGATAGGCAGAGAGAACTAGAAGGCCTTGTGGAACGCAAGGCGGTTTCCAAGTTCCAACAAAGAGGCCGGATTCAGGTTCACTTTTCTCTGCCTTAATTGTAATTTACTCTTCTGTTTACAACCTGTTTGGATAGACAATATTGCCTGTTGTCCTTTAATAGGTAACATTTTTCGTATTTGAATATAACTGATAAGGTTAAAGGATCTACTATTTGTGGATACTGATTAATCTTTATAATTCAACTTCCTGACTAGGCTTTGCTTCGAGTTAGACTCATACGACGTGGTGCAGAAGAAGTCAGAGGTAGCCGATCAGTGAATTGCTCATCGTCTGAATCAAATAAATCGACACATTCTACAATTATGCATCTCAGGTGCAGTACTTCCTTCTGTGTTTCCTTCCATGTGTGAATGCTGAAAGTCCATTCTTGTAGTTTGAAAAGAATGTATCTGCAGTCAATATGTCTTAAACTTAAAAGTAGGAAACTTATGGACAGTGAGACTGAACTCTGAAGAATCATGTTGTAAATAAAATTATGAAAAAGATACTAATAATATAAAGTCCATAATACTATCATGTTCAATCTATAGAACATACTGGTGTTTCTGTTACATCCCCATCTTTTAGTTCTCATTTTGTTTTGGAACGTGTACGAGAAAACAATGATAGCTGAACACAATCCTTTAGTGCAAGCCCAAATTTGGAAAGAAACTGTAAGTCTTTGGGTCTAGATGATCTCTGCATATGAGCTTCTTTATTATGCTTGTTTCCTTTATCGTTACAATAAAGAGTTTCCTCATTTTAAGCAGGAGATCTTTAAGACTTCTTCATTATGGAGTTGTTAGTTGAGACTTGAGAGAATTCAGTTATGCTTTTGTTAGTAACAAACTTATGATCTTTCTGATGTATAGTGCTATCATAATGTTAATTGATTTCAGGGAGAAGTTCAATGCAGTAGGACAGTATGGTCTTGCTGATTCAAGAAACACCTCGAAAGTAGCAGAAAGAACCCATGAGAGTGCAAGCCTCCCTTCCACACCAAATCGACAACAGAAAGAGAATAGTTATCGGGACTTTAAAGGCTTAACAAGCCCCCAAAGAGAACTGGCTCGTAGTAACTCAGCGAAAGTAGGAACTGAATTTTCATTATATCAGCAGAGAGAAGAGGATCCGCTTAAGGGGCTGGTCAAGGAGAGAACAGGACTGCAGCCTGTTGTGGCTGAATCAAGGAGTACCTCTATAGCGTTGGGAGATAACACTCGAGACCCTAGCATATCTGAAAAAGAGAATCATCATAAACCAAGAAGCCCCAATAAAGAGGTAGTAGATAACAGGCCAAAACTTGGAAATATTGTTATATCCAATCAACTACAAGAAGAGAATCATCATGAGGAAGTACTAGAGCAAGTAAGCCCCAGGAAAGGGGCAACTAGCATAAAAGTTGGAAACAGATTTTCAACATATCAGCAGAGAGAAGGGGATCAGCATCAGGATCTTGTCAGGGAGAGAGCCGGAATGCAGCCTGGTGTAGTAGACAGAAGAAGTACTCCTACAACATCGGGAGAAAACACTCGAGACCCTTGCACATCTAAAGAAGAGAATCATCATAAACCAAAAAACCCCCATAAAGAGGTGGTAGATAACATTCGAAATTTTGGAACTTTCTGTTTATCCAATCAAGTGTATGGAGAGAATCATTATGAGGAATTATGTGAGAAAATAAGATCCAGAAAGGTGGCAACCAGCATACAGGATACTAACTTATCAAAAAATCAGGAGATGGCATGTAGCGCCAAAAAATCAGAAGGTTCTTGCAGATTAAATCAACACGACATGGACCTTAACCATCAAGAAGTTAGCACCAGCTTACCGAGCTTTACTTCTCAAGGACAGAGCTTAGATGATATCCCTGAAAAAGCTAGTTGGGGAAACACAAGCTCCGAAGCTAGCCATAGCAACTTGTTGGACTTTGTTGAGTCAGCAAGACCTCCTAAGGATAGAGGTGCAAACAAGCAGCTTCCAGGGACTTGTAATGAGTTGTCCAGTGACTGTACTAATACTCAAAACAACAGGGAAGAGAAAGCGGCCAACCAGTGTCTAGTTGAAAGTGAAAGTGGCTCGGTAAGTGATTATTCCCTCACAGCTAGTGGATGGGATGAACTGCAGTCTAATGAAGACTGGATAAGTGATATCTCTCGTCCACGTAAAGAATGGGAAGGTCTCAGACAAGAAAGATACCAAGAGATGCTTGATCCTTTCTCAGACAATCATGACATACAACAACTTCTTCACAGGTATTAGCATCTCCTTCAAACTTATTGTGATACTAATCCTATAAATTTTTTGTCATTTTCTGCACCTTTGTGATTTATGTTTACTTTGTAACCATCCATGTTCAAAACATATAACTTTATCTGGCCCGTTAGCGTGGCGAAAATGTGAAAGGCTTATTCATACATAGACATGCAGACTTGAGACATCTTTACATGATTGCCTATATATTCTAGCTAAAAGATGAAGACAATGGCAAAGTAAGCTTCCCTTCTTAAAGGATTTAAATTTTCACGTAGAAACACTGAGGACAGCACTACTCAAGCACTAAGCTCATCTGTTTTTGTCCCTCGCAACATTGTAGTGAAAGACTCGTCTGTTCTGAGATATGAATCAACCATATAGATTTCTAAGGAAATGGAAAAAAAAATGAATGAAACATTTTAATAAACTGTCCAGATTGCCTCGGATCTATGTCCTTGCTCACTCGTATGATATCCATTATTCAACTTTTGAAATTGAAGCATAGCCCCTGACTTGCACTTTGATTTTGATTTTCATATTCGTGCAGAAAAAGTGTTTCAACGTTTCTTAACAGTGGTTTGAGAGACAAAATTGATCAAATAATGGCATCTCGCTCACAACAACTACCAAATGCAATGAGCAGTCATGTTAAGGAAGAAGTACCAGCACTAGTGACTGAGGATGAGGACGAAGTGGAGGATGAGATAGGAGAAGAAGAAGAAGACTGGGACTATGACAATGACTCCGAAGATCTCAATATCCCTGGCAGACAACAATACAATGAACCTGAAGTGTTAATTCATCAGAACACATCTTCACAGACTTCACAGTCATGGAACACAAATCCTGACCAGGAAGTCACTGATGACTTTTATATCTTCCCGTCTCCTTCTTCACTACAATCTCAATCGTCTAATATTTACTCCCAACACGTTCAACCATGTTCTTCCTCCACCGGACATCCTTCTACTGTGAGTTGTCTATCCTTGGGACTTACTTGCCAGATATTCTTGTTAAGTTGGGATTAGACCTAATGACATTGCAAATTAACAGGAAATGGAACTCATATATGAAATGAGAGGACATATGGAGCAAATCCACCAAGAGATTTTTGAAATACGGAGATCTATGAAGAGTTGTATGAACATGCAAATGGAATTACAACGTTCAATTAAGCAGGACGTTGCAGCTGCAATTAGTCAATTAGGTGAGCTGGAACAACAAATATCTGGATAATGAGATTCTAATAAAATTTGATTAATTTTAATTGAAGCTTACTTTATGTAAAGAGACTGAGATTTTTCAAATACAGGTCAAAAGAGCAGGGGAAATTCAGATAACAAGGGTTCAAACAAAGGAAAATGTTGTATTTGCTGTGAGGAGCCAGTTGATTCTCTTCTTTACAGGTACTTGTATATAGACAGCAGTTCAACCATGCTATGTACTGAACTACAATTATACTAGAAATCAATAATGCTAATCATGTTCATAAATTTTCCATGATTTTCAGATGTGGGCATATGTGCACCTGTTTCAAGTGTGCACATGAATTGATTTCTGGTACTGGAAAATGTCCAGTATGCCATGCTTCAATAATGGATGTCGTGCGTGCACACACTCATTCATGACGTACGTGTAAACTGGATTTTATTCTGAAGGTCTGCCAGACAACAACAAAAAAAACTGTAACTATGCCTCAATTCTGAGCAAGCACTTTAAGGTCGGCTATATGAATCTCCACTGTTCATGTCACTGCACTCAAGCCTCATCCCAGTCCAATATTATGTAACGCGTGCCTTGGTGAGCACGTTCCAGCATACCCTGTGGTGTAAAGATTAATCATAATTTACTAGTTTATGCCTGGTTGTCATCCTATTGCAATCCTCTTCCTTTATTTGCAGTCGAGAACAACAATTGGGAGAAAGCTCAACACAAGCAGAGTTCTGGAGGTTTGCGAGACACCCCTTTTTTGTGCAGGAAAGACGAGCAAAAGGGTCATTTTAGTTTTCTTATTTTTGTTTCTTCTTAGTAATGAAATACTTATTCTGGCTAATTTACTATCTAAACCAGGTTTAGATTGACAGATGAGTCAGTCTCCCCTGGTTCCACTAACCATCCTTTTGTATATGATAGGAAAAAAGGAAAAGGGAAGTTCATTTTATGATAATAGAGTTGTGTCTTTCAAGTTTCTTCATATTTTCAAATTCTAAAGCCACTTGGAGATTCTTTGCGACGTGAAGAATCTCCCAACAAGACTAACATATCACTATTCTTACTTGAAAATCATCCAGAATGATTCATGTTGATGATCTCCAGAGAACTAGTTGAGCTTGTGTCAATCGAACGTTAGATTTAGAGAATAGACAGCCAGGTTGCTCTGATCAGCCTGCTTTGTATATAGGTAAACTGGTGAATCAAATCATTGTGAACAAGAATCAGAAGAAGGCAAAAGCTACCAGTACTCAATGAATTACCCTTTATTTCCCCGTTAGTTAGATACTTTATGCTATGTTTATCTGCTACTTTTAACAACTTTAACTTTGGAAATTTGGAAACAACATCCACCAGTTGATGAAGAGTGAGAGATTAGTCATTCAACTTTCTTTTGTATCAATAGTATCAGTTAACTTAGATTTTTCTCTTACAAAATCACTCAATCGAATTTATCATAAAAAAATTTGACATGACAAAATAAATTAATTTTTTTATATCATGTAAACATGAACTCTACAAATAAACAAAACTAGAGAAACCCACTTCTTATACCCGACTCACCTACCCAAAAATTCAAATGGGTTTCATCTCCGTCTATTCTCATAATCTTTTTAATTCGACTTCTAAATCTTGATTTTCATTTATCTTTAACACAAAATCGATCATAGTAGAGTGACCTTTTGATTTCGGATATAATTTTATCAGAACTTCGCTACTCTTTTTTCAGTTGGTCAACTTGGCTTCTCCTCATTAATGGTATTTTGATTTCACGTGGCACCATCTTGCTTCGACTACTTGTTCGATATAATTTTACCTCATAAACCAACCAAAATAGGGGACCTCGAAAACGTGTAATCTATTTTCCTATCAAATAACTTATTTTCAAGTCCAATTTTTAAACATCGATTTCGTGATTTAATTAATATTACGTGTCCTTGACCTCACTATAAATTCTATTGTACCGATTTTTTTAATAAACACTTGGCGTCATCCCCAAAAAGTGATTACTAGAAAGATCTTGATCTACAACAGCTTTCGGTTCTCCAATAACTGATGAAACTTTTACCTGTATATAATTTCATGACAAGTTTAGAAAATTGAAAAAAAAATATTTGTATTTTCCAACAAAGTTGACCGATTTGCTTTTGTCGAAAAATACTTATTTTTGAATGATCGAAATCGATGAATTTTTCGACTTTCATTGGTTCCGGATCCAAAAAAACTTTTTAAAAGTTGCATGTAAATTGAACCACAAAATTTGTTGTTTCATAAATCAACCAAGTTGGTTGGTTTTGTATTACAAATAAATGAAAATTAATATTCAAAACTTGAATTAAAAAATTCTGAGAATAGACAAAGATGAAACTCATTTTTATTTGTGGATGGGTGATACGGATATAAAAAAAAATGAGTTTTTTATTTTATTTATTTGTGGGGTTCATATTTACATGACATAAAAAATAATTTATTTTATAACACCGTAAAAGTTTCGTAGGTTAAAATCCAGACTCAGTATGAAAAGCCAGAAATGAACCAAAATATTTTGCTTCAGAACGGCTGAACCAACAAGTCATGGTCAGAAGGGACGACTCGTTTTGTGGGTCATTGTCAGCCTCCGCAAAATTTCTTCCCTAGATTCAACGAGCCATCCAACAAGTCGTTGTTGGGTTGAATGACTTGTTTCGAGGAGTCGTTGGAAGGATTCCAGTAAGGGTTGAAAATTTTCCCAAGACGCAACGAGTGGAACCAACGACTCATTGTCCCCTCTAACGGATCGTTGTTCCCACCCGTCGCCAGATCCATAAACCCTTCAGGGAAAAGGCAGTGGTGACAACGAGCAGTGATAATGACCCATTGTGCCAACCAACGAATCATTGTGTCGTCCGTGAGTAGGAGTCTGAGTTTTTGGTTCAAAACTCTTCCGTGACCACAAGAGGAACCAACGACCCGTTGGTTCTTCCAACAAGTCGTGGTTCCCTTCCATTGCCCGATTTCAATAAGCTAAGATTTTTGGCCCAGGACCAATGACTGGTCCCAACAAGTCATGATATCAACCAACGACTTGTTGTATGACCCGCTGGATCCCGATGGGCAGTTTTTTAGACTTTCTCTTAGGGGAATTTTTGTAACTTTTCGTTATTTTAATGCCTACACTATATCGTTTTGGGGTTAAAAATCAGGTGATTTAGGGAGTTAGTCAACGTTTTCTCCTCATTCTCTCAAGTTCAGTACGTAGAAAACTCAGTCTAGAAGTTCAGAGCAAGATCAAGGGTTTCAGTTTCTCCTCAGATTTCTCAAGCAATTTCTCAGGGGAATCTCTACTCCAGGTATGTGGGATTTCAACAAGGGAATTGTTCTTCTCTTGTGCCCCAAGACCCTTATAAAAACTTTATCAGTTCTAGTTCCTTTAAAGATCAAAGTTAGGGTTGTCTTTCAGTTAGATTATGAATTTCCTTCTTGTTATAATTCTCGTGATTCTTGAAGGCTAGTTATAACTCATGTTGATATCTCTTTTCATGAAATATGTGTTTTAGCCCTAATATGTAAATGTGATTTGAAAGAGTCTTACATAACTATCCATATACGAATGTTGCTTGATTCTGATAGTTCTCTTCTAATCACCAAGATAGTACGATTAAATAATCAAAAGTTGATTTATGATTGTTCAGTCTCAGTCAATACTTAGCATTTTCAATGTCTTACAGAAATGTCATCTGATCAGTTTGACTATATTCAGTCTCTTGAGGAGTTCAGTAAGACTCCGTAGTCTCAGTTATCAGTAATCAGGTTGTTCTTTAGACGGTTACGATGCTTTCAGATAAAGCAGCTCTGGCCAATCTTAGAACACTTAGCTTTCAATTATCAAGTCCTTCAGACTCTCAGGGTACTTCCAGATAAGTATTCCCGACTTAAGTTTCAGGACATCAGATTCGAGCTATCAGCCTAGCAGTCACAGTTAGGATTTCCAGTGGGAGTAGGACTTAGCATCGAGCGGGCGGGGGTTCAGCGCACCCGGGTTCCTTGAACTACGGTGCCACCATAAGTTATTAGCCCGAATGGGCCTCAGACAGTGATCACCTAGCTCAACCACTATGCCCTGGCAAGGTATAGTGGGATATCACCGATGGGGTGTATATATCGGACTCCATATTTAGCTCACGTGGTTATATGTCGGTTATAGACTCTCCCACTTATCAGTTCAGTTCAGTTTAGTATAGTCTCAGTTTCAGTTCAGCTCAGTTTATTCAAATTATAGTATATAGTTATGATCCTCAGTCAATACCCGTGTTACACTGTTACAGTTATTTTCATTGTTTATCAGTGCAGTTGTGTATTTCTATTATTTTTACTTACATCTTACATACTCAGTACATTCAAAGTAGTGATACATATTTTTCATGTTGTATCGTATTATGATACAGGTGCAAGTTCTCAGTCACAGTATCGTCAGTAGTTCCTTTCTGACGATTTCAGCAGCAACATCTGTTGGTGAGTCCTCATCTTTCGAGGACGAGAGCTTAATTTCAGCTTATTCAGTTTTCTTTTGAGTTAGTCTTTAGAGTTAGCTGGGAGCCTATCCCAGCAATTCGTCAGTTCTTAGAAGGCTTTCAGACATAGTATTGTTCAACATGTTTTTGCACTAATTACATAAATTTCAGTAGTTCATCAGACATGTCTTATTTTCAAAAAAGTTATTTCGTTACGTTTTCACAGCTTCCGTTATGTTTAATTCAGTATGTCAGTATGATGTTAAGCCATGGGTTAGCTTGGGGTGACTTGTGGCACCAAGTACCGTGTTGCGTTCAGGGTGTAGACTCGGGTCGTGATAATTTTATCATAAATTAAATTTTTTGATGAGAAATTTGGTTAACTGATAATACAAGAAAAAAAAATCTAAATTGAATGATTTTGTTGGTATAAAAAAAGTTCAGTGACTTTGTTACAAAATTCTCATAGTGAAGTTTAGCTCTGGCCTTGTGCTTTAATTTTTGCACTAAGGTTTTTGTCTTCATAAACTGGCTGCTGTGGAAGAAAAATAGCCATGCAGCCTCTTTTGGTTGTTTGACTAGAAGATCATAGGTAGGTTATGACAGTGGCGGAGTCAGAATTTTCATTAAGAAAATTTAAAATATAAAAAAATAAATACATAAAGAAGTTAACGGAATTCAACATTCAATACTATTTATATATACATAAAAAAATAATTTTAACCTTATATATATAGTGTAATTTTTCAACGAGAAAATTCTAAATTTTGATGAACCCGCTTGTAGCCCCTTCACCCGTGGCTCATGGGCAAAGCTAAGAATTTATGTAAGGGGATTAAAAAATTCCAACTTAGGATTTGAACTTGTAATTAACCTAAAACAACTTTTGAACCACCTTACCATTATATAATTTTTTTTCTTATATTATGGAGATTCATTAACAATTTATAACACCAGAATAATTTATTTTTATCCTATTTGTCCAGTATAAGTATAACCAAAATCTGAAGTTTAGCTTTGGCATTATTCTTCTTAATTTCTGCTCTATGGTTTTTGACTCCATATATTGGCTGCTCCGAAAGAAAAAGATATGTGATATTGTCTGCTTTAAGTAAAGTCTGCACTGTTGATTTTTTACAATAGATCTCACATCATTATAAGTTTCAAATACCTTATAAGTAACTTTTCTTTTCTTTTTGACTATCAAACGTGAAAATTTTTTCACACACTCCTAACAATTTTTTTCTTGAATTAAGTTTCACATGGCCTATCACTATTCATGTGCTAATTTGGAGTTTAACCGTGTGTCATCCATATTAACTGAGTGTTTATAACCACCAAAGCCCACAGATTTTTTTTTGATCCATCTTCGAAGCTTTGAGTAAAGGTAGCAAACCTGCTCATAGACTAGCAAAAATACTAAGCCGGGCCCTACAACATCACTCTTCCATCTCCATATTCGTCTCAACTTACAATGGACTCTAATACAAATTGTTGGGCTAAAACAACCTAAAGCTATTTTTAATATGGTGTTATATTTTCCGCTTTGGACCAAACTCGCATGATTTTTTTTAAAAAAAATTATGCATGCATTAACTGTGTATTACTAACACTTTGTTTGTATTAATAGTGAAAGAGTTTTTAATGCATGCATTAGCATGGTTAAAGACACAATTGTCCCTCAAAACCTTTTCCACATCCTTTCTACCCTATTTGTAGAGGGTATTTTTAAACAAATAATTTTTTTAAAGAAATTATGCAATGCATGTTATTTTAATATATCAAACCAAATAATGTATAAGAAATAATCTCAACATAATTAATACAAGTATAATTAATACAAGCGTTACTAATGTCAGTATTAATAATATATTCTAAATCAGTACTATTCTTATATATTCTATCAAACGACTCCTAAAAATTATTCAACACCTCATAAAAGCTTTTTTTCTTTCTTTTAAATTATCAATATGAGACGTTGTTCATGCACACCTAACAAAAAAGATACATGGATTCAACCGTTGAAGTAAAATTAAAACAAACATAATTCACATGTTCCCCAATCCCACTTATAGTTCCATGTTTAATGCATCGAACTGCCTTTTTTGTCAATGTAAAAGTGGAAGAACCATCCCCACTTAAGCAATGCATGTGCAATGATTTGGCTTACGGATAAGAGTTGGTGCTAATTAAGAGCATATGGCCATCACTAGTACTATATATGAACTTGCAAAAGGCAGCCAAGAGGGACAACATTTCAATTTTGTATGTCAACTTCAGAAATTTGGTTGTCATGGTCCATGGAGCCTATGCATATAACATGCTTAACTTTTGACACATATATAAAAATAGAGTTGTCAAATCAATAACAGTTTCGAAGTGTGGAATTTTGTTAGGATATTCAAAATTTTATATA
>JACEIK010005219.1:98904-114489 GCA_018107945.1 Datura stramonium
ATCCCCTTTTGCTCAAATGGGCCTTTCATGTGTGATATCACGCCCTTCATGGTTCGACCCTTGGCAAGGCACGAACACCCTCTCGACTAGGGATTTACAGGTCGGGCTCCATGTGTGCTCATATGGGATATATCGGTTATAAGAATCTCTTATTGTTCCTCATGATTTATGCATGGTTGTGTTCATATGGTTTTGATTCAAGTCATGTTAAATAAATTACTTCTCTTATGATTACTCATATGGTTAAATTACGAATGCTTTGAAAACCTTGAGCCTTATATTACACTATGAGATTATGTTATGAGCATGTTGTCCTACTCTTACGCACTTTTATGTATTTTAAATGTCCATTTTAATTGCCTTGCATACTCGGTACATTCCACGTACGGACCGCATACTCTATGTTGTATCGTTTCATGATACAACAGGCTTCGATCTTCAGACCCAACACCGTCAGTAGTTCATCTCGGAGATTAGCATCCAGCTCTTTGGTGAGTCCTCATTCTCTGAGGGCCAGTTTGATATCAGTCATCTTCTCATGTTCAGTTTTCTAGACTTGCCGGGTTAGTTGGGGAAGTTGTCCCATCAACCTATCTGTTATGTTAGAGGCTTTCAGACTATGTGTAGTATTCAGCTGTTATGTATGAAGTACGTTCCGCCTTTCTATGTATTTCATGGTTATGCTTCCGCTATGTTATTACGTTGAGTATTCTCTTTATCGATTGAGTTAGATGTATGCTCACGCCATGGGTCGATTTGGAGTCTCTCGGGCTCCTTGTCTCATGTTGTGATCCAGGTCTACGTTCGGGTCGTGACAATCTTTAGTACTAGTCATTTCAGTTTTAGTTTCAGACTTTCGAGTTAGCTGGGGGTTTGTCCCAGCAACTCATCAGTTCATTTTTAGAAGGGTCTCAGACAATGATTATAGTTTTAGCTTGGAATTTCAGATTATATTCAATATTGTTCATTATTCAGTATCAGTTTATTTCTGTTATTAGCTTCCGCTCTTTTATAATTATTTTTAGCAGATCAATTTTTAGTATAATATTCTCTACCAGGGTTTGCTTGGGGTAACTTGTGATTCTAAGTATCGTGTCATGTCCAAAGTGTGAACTCGGGTCTTAACAGTAAATTTTAATAGCCGCACCCTAATTGTATTCTCACAGGTAACCACATCTAGCCGTTAGTTGATTGCAGTTCTTCAAGTCAATGAAATTCTCTGCATAAATTAGCAAACATAAGTCTAGATCCAACTCCTACGACATCAGACTTACCACACGATTTTGATCAGTAAGGAAGGATAATAATCCTAGATGCCCTATAGTCTCATGATTATAAATACGTCGTGCAACGCCCCATAAATACGACTTTACTAAACACAACTCATAGACTCTCCAGGATACGACCATGCTCTGATACAAAGTCTTTCACGCCCCAAAACCCAGGGAGGTATGATTGGAATTTGGTGCCTCACTTGATCAAGTGAACCCTGCAATATCCTAACAACACAACCAACACAAGTACGATCTGATGATGCTCGACACCAACATCCAATTTACAACTATAAGAAAGAAAAATTAGCTGAACCAACAATGTCTCATATAATACTGGATCGGAAGTTGGCCCACAATATAAACATATATAATAGGCCAATAAGGCCAAAGTCTGGAACTACAGGTATACAAGATAGGGTCATCAAGACCCATACCAAACACTACAACACACAACATAAGACTACGAGCCTCTAAAAGTACAACAATGTTATATGATCAGGATAGGGCCCTGACATACCATCAAAGTCATATGTACACAAAAAAACAAAATCTACAGGTAACTCCAGATGGCATGGAGCTTACCAACAAGATGGCACTCACTCAACTACGATGATTACGAGCTACTTACTGATCAACACCCGCAGGAATGTATGCGTGCCCCCAGGCTCAGGGCATCAAAACGGAGAATGTACTGAGTATTTAAGGAAATAGAAAGCATAGAGACACTATTACAAAAATGAAATTAAATAAATACCAACATACCAACCACCACCAACATAATAATGATGTTAGTTCAAACACCCTTACCTACCCTTGCTATGGGACTCACAACAACAACAATAACCTTGACCACAATCTGCGTCAAATATCCAATATACAACTGACTAGAGTGTACAAACTATATGAATGCAATATGATGAAAAATACAACACAAGATTCAGCCATGTCAGACACTCTCACAACCTTACTAGCTATCAACATAGCAAGCTTGACCTTGCCGAAATTTCACATGGCCTTATATGTTCCCCCGTAGCCATAGGCTTTACCCTTCTAGAAGCTCTCATGGCCTAACTGGTACATGCATCATAACCAAACCATAATAACATGATATAATTCTATCACCCAATTTCCACAATTGATGCTAGAATCATATTCTTGATACAAACCATTGACACATGTAACCATACTCGACACTGAGCTACACCTCCAATAATTATCCTCGATACAACATAACATGACAACATATTCAACAAGAGGATAATAAAGCACTACAGAAAGACATAAAGCATGATAATATAATGAATCAAAAGTTGATGAAAAACATGTCTAAAAGGAAATGGATAACCCTTAACATACCTTCTTCTCGACAATACGAAGCTAACTAGAAACCTCTCTCCTATCCACCAAGATACTGCCACGAAGTAGCCGCCCAATGCCAAGCAACGACCGACCACTAAATAGTAAGGAAAATAACATATAAATATGATATTGATAAGAAAACTATGGAATTAACTTCTGAAACTCTAAACATGAATCAAACAAGGATCTATGAATACTTACCTTCAATACATAGATGGAAATTAGAGGAGAAAGAATAGCCACAAAGAGACCTCTATGAAACAACCATATATAGAATAAAAAAATGGAAACAACACGAACTAGTAAAAAGATTCAACATTCTAACCTTGATTTAAGTTTGGATGATCAACTCTACCTCAAATCAACAAGGCACTATGATATTATATAGAGAAATTGAGGGTTTTTCAACTTGGATTTGTGGAAAATAATCTAAAGACTGACCTAACAATTATATATATATATATATATTAAGCGACGCACTGGCACTACCACGCCTGCATCGCATCAGGCTTGCTTTCTAGATTCTGGGCATTTTTCCCTTTTGTGCAATGTTTTGAATGCCACTCCTACCCCCCACCTTTCTCAACATACAATGTGTAGTAATAAAACTAGACTCCTACATCTGAAACTTAATGATTAAATTGATCAAAATGCACCGCTTGTTACAAAGACATCCCTCAATTGTATTTTAAGGAAAAACCTCCATATTTTCTTTTTCATGCCTTCACATGATACGACATCTCCTTGTTGCATTTGGAGAACAAAAACCCTATCTATTTTCCATGGTTTCACAGAGTACCACATCTTATGATTGTATTTTAGGGAATAAAATCCCAATTTTTCTAATAAAACACCAAATGTTCTTCTCTCCATGCCTTTATACGAGTACAACATCTCCTGATTGATTTTTGAAAAAATAAAGACCCCATTTAATTTTCGTACCTAGCATAAATTTCTATCGTTGACTTCATTTCCATTAGAGTAGTTAATTTATAATTTTACTAATAACTCACAAATTTTTTCTAATGCAAATTGGGCTGAAAAGTTTATTCATTTTTGGGAGAGAAAGAGGTTTTAAAAAGGATTTAGCAATGTTGACCACTTTTTCGTTAACCATCTCCTAGCCTTTCAATCCCACCATAACATCTTCAATTGCAACATCAACATTAGGATTTACCATAACATCATTATAAATCTTGCACTCCTTCACACTGCCTTCATCAACATTTCACATAATGGCTATCAACACCCAACTTTAACAACTTGACACTACAAGTCACAATCGCCATACAATGAGCATTGGGGCCTTCCTCCAATTTCATTGGGATTCACAATTCTATCACTTGGAAGTTGGCCCTTTTTGCTTTGGGTTTTACTCTCTAGAAAGGTCTCTCATTTTTTTCTCTATCTTTTATATCGAAGTCGTATGGGAGTTAACAACTTTGATTAAGCTTTTCAAGCATGCATCTGACTTTTCTTGATTATGGATAACTTTCTCCAACATGGCTTAAATCTTTGAGCCTCCATGGTCTTGAGATGGTCCTTCCCTCCAATTTTGAGAATTAGAGGATGGGCCCCTTGGTGGAACATAGGGGTTGGAGCTTCTATTCTCGAAATCTCTACTGTGCTAACCTTGACGTGAATCTCCATAATTATTTCTATCATAATAATGACCTTGGCCTTGCAGTTGAGGTCTCCATTGACTTTAATACTTTGAACATAGATAGCTTTGACTTGGTTGTTGATAGTTTTGCCTTGAATATCCTCCCGGTACACTGTGTATGTAGTTAGCATCCTTAAATTGCACCAGAAGTTGTTCTTGATATTGTTGACTTTGATATACAAGAGGGAATTCATGCCCATATAGAGGAGGAACAAGTTTTACTCCATCAACCACATTCATTTTTTAAGTTTATTCTATGTCAACTTCATTGTAAGCAATGTAATATTTGTGGTCATGGCTGTCATAAGTTGATCATGTTCTTGGTTCTCTTTCATCAAATGAGTCATGGATGGGGAACCAACATGTATTCCCCCACTTTGATCACTGGCATGCCATGCTTGATTATGCTTTATAATCCTATCAAGAATGGTGGCAATACGGTTATATGTCTTGTCCATAAAGCATCCCCTCGCCACATTGTTTGCCATCGACCGAGTGAATGGATCCAATCCAGTATAGAACTTCTCAAGAAGTATGTTTTGAGGGAACCCATGGGAGGGATCCCTAAGAAATATTTCTCGAAACATTCCCAAGTTTCAAGCAATTATCCCCCAGCAGTTAGTAAAAATAGAAAATCTTGTCACGTTGTTTTGTCTTTCTACTCAGAAGAAACCACCTTTTAAGGAACACATTGAGTAGCTCCATTGAAGTGTGAATGGAATTAGAGGGTAGACAGGGTAACCAATCATGAGCTTCCCCCTCTAGTGAATTCTTGAACACTCTCAAGTGGATGACATCATCAAACACATTGCTTTGTTTGTGCATATTGCATACCTCCAAGAAATTCTTTAAATGTTAGTGGGGGTCTTTTTTGGTTGAATTGTAAAATTGACCCTCTTACTTTAGCATATTGTAAATTCTCTCATCTATTTTGAATGTGGGTGCATTCACTCTTGGAGGTACTATTGCATTTGTATAGTCGATGTCATTGTTGACCTCCGTAAAGATGTTTTCCACTTCACCTGGTGGAAGAGCTGCTTTTTTGACACATGTTTCACTAATCAAAGCAAAGTAAGTGTGATAGCGTAGACCAAAACACAAATCAAAATATCTTTCACTTAGTAGAACCAATTTTCTAAGTTCTCGAAACAACGATGACAAAACTCGTATAACCCAAATCCACCTCTCTTTAAGAGTGTGTGCACAATTGATTGTGATATAATTTACCAAACAAATAGCTGAGGTTGTATCCAAAAGGACTTAGTAATAGGAAAATCAACTAGTGAGAAACTATATGATTGGCTGCTTTAAGATGCTACTCAAGCTAATTGATAGAGAGAATTAAACTAAAAATCTAGATCTAAATGCAAAAAGGATAAATCAATGAGAAGTAGAACTAGGGATGTGTCCCCGCGTAGGGTTGATCCACCTAGATTACTAAATTAGGTTCATTATAATGGGCTTCTTTCAATATTTAAACAATCACTAAGCAATCACTTGATGCCTTTCAATAACCAAGCAATGTTTATCTTAATCAAATCTTTCAAATTGACAAGAACCCAAAACAAACCAATTGTAAATTTTTAGTTAGATTTGAACCAATTTCTAAGAAAATCTATTAAGAAATGGTTATTCCTTGGGTTATTATTGATTGATGCTACCCAAACTCTAATTGGCTCTTTCAAGCACAATTATAGCAATTTGGTATGAATTGATATTTGCAACTACCAATTTCAACTCATAAATCAAAGATTTGAATGCCCATTATCAATTCATCCTAATTAAGATCAATAAGATTCATAACCCAATTGGGCTCACACCCCTTGATGAGAATTTAGCTGCTCATGCATAGAGACGAAGAAGAAAAAGAAAGCATAGAATTAAATATAATCAACTTACAATTGGATAGATGAGAGAGAATTTGAAAGTATGAAATTAGATCTTCAAAAATAGCTTCAATTATATGGGGTGTTATCTAGATACTCTATTTTCCACTGGAATGTTCAAACTCTCTAGAAAAAAGACTAGAATCCTATTTGAACTAAGGTCAAAACCCCAAGACCATATGAATTTTGATCTGCCTAGCTCACAATTATGGATAGTATATTGGATTTACGATCTGTACAATGCATTATAATTTGGATATTCTATATGCTTTGTCAACTATCGTACTTCAATTTACGAATCGTACTTTGGATCTGCGATCCTTTTTTACCCCTCATGGATTGAATCTACAGGATGTTAACTATACAAACTTTGAATCATGGCTTTATTTACACTTTACATTTTGCATTTACGACCCTTATTTGCTCTCATTAGTTAGAGTCTAAAGTTACAAACTCTCTAAATCTCATTCTGTGATGCCATTTACGGACCGTGCTTGGCTTCATACATTGCTAAAAGACATACAACTCTCTAAAGTTTTTTCATGGTTGAATCTATGAACTGCATCTTGCATTTACGTCTTGGCGGTTCTATCTTTTTAGCATAGGCCCTAGGACTGGTGCCTTTTTACTCAAATTTACAGGGATTCCTGAAACTTAGTAAAATAACATCATTATTTACTTAAATTAGTACGTAAATACATTCAATGCTCTACAGAAAGAAGTACAACTATGTAGTAAAACCCTGACACATTATATACGAGACTATGTCGATGTTTTAGTTAGCAGGACTCACGAGACGGTGATCAGAAGTCATTAGTTCGACACACACATATATATATATATGTGTCTGTGTGCGCGCATGTGTGCATAATATTATTAAGGAAAATATATTTTGAAGTAAGGTTGGGGGTAATCTTGACCTTATGTGAAGTTCATATGATTATTTGGGAGGTGGGAAAGAAGGTTGAAGTGATACATGACTTGTTTATAGTAATTGACAAGATTGTAGCTCGTTGAGTTATTTGTTGTATTTTTAGCATGTTTGTTCTTCTTGGTTCGCTACTTCCTTATCCTTCATGTTTTCGTCCAATATAGATAATTTTGGTAGAGTGGAAGGAAAAGTTGGCACTCCATAGTATTCGAGCAAGACTCAAGATGTGTGACGATAAACCTTCTTTTGTTGTAAGGCATGACCCTACGCCATTTGCTTCTCCTTAAAAAGGGTCAACAAAATGTATATTGATACATGAGCATATAGTCTTCAATTATTATATGTCTATTACATGCCTACTTACTATTACCTATAAGCATCCATATTACTCCTCTTAGTCACATATTCATATTCTTTCACATGATTGTAAGTATCTCTGCTTGAAATCTTTAGAAGTCACATGGTATATCTTTCCAGTGTTATAAATGAGATTAAATAGATATAGTATAGTCACATTTGTATATTTTATGACATAGGAAATTCGTAATAAGCTGAAATAAAGAACCAACACTTGAATATTGATGTCACTAAGCGCATACGCAAGTGTACATGGTTGTTAGGTAATATAGGATAGTGAAGTCCAAATATCATACACGCAGAGACTTGTCAGATTAATTGTTTAGTTTGAATTCTTATTTCACTATTCAAGATAAATAGAAGAAAATTTTGAAAAGCATTTTGAGATTACTTTCTACTAAAACTTGAAATGAAAATCAAAGCTAATAAAATAAATTTGTTTGCAAGAGAGTTGTAATTCAAATGATGATTCAGATCCAAGGTCTTGACACTATCGCTTTAATGTTGAGTTCTATGGTTCAAATACACTGGACTGGATCTTCTAAAGACTGTTAGTTTCAAGTTATGAACTCATTTCTCAATTATTCTCCCAAATAGCCAAGAACTATATTATGAACCCTAACACCTATTTCCCTATGGTTGTAGGAGAAATATGAGACGACTGTTGAAGATACTTGACTTAACTAAGCAGGGTTGCAGGGTATATTTCTATCCTCAACAATGAAATCAATTCCTTGAACTCTTGACAAGGAATCAAAACGTACTTATGCTTCTTTTAACCCTCATTCGTTCCCTCTTTCGAGTTCAACCAATGAGCCAATAGATTATATTTGAAAGGTGATCAGACTAACGAATAAATATGAAATCAAGTAAGTATAAACAATCATGAAAAGAAGATTTAATTGTCTATTATAAATGAAATTTCAAGCTACAACCATCAAGATGTGGCTAAAACCCTAGATTAGGGAGTTTAGCCACTCATGTTCAAGAGTAAACCCATAGAAATCATCTTTCGAATAACAAAAAGTAAAGTGTAATAAAGAAAAATATAAGAATAAAATGGAACTTCATATCTCTCTTTCTTCCCTACAAAAAATCTTTGATTCCTCATAACAAATGGCCTAGCAATGTATTTACAATCATGGTAACAAATTCCCCTTTTTTCCCTAAGTAACTCAGCTTTTGGACTTAGAAAAATAATTCCTGGACAGGATCTGGCACGCCACTTCACCCATCTCATCAGACTTGGCTTGAATTTCTTCTGAAGTTTGTCTTCCAGCATTCCACTTCTGCCATCTCACCAAGGTGTTAGTCAAAATTTTGTAGTTCAGGTGTTGGTACGCCACTTCTCTCAATGCACCAGAGTGTTAGAAAATAAATTTTTCCCAAATTTGGTTCCTCTCTGTCGCGCCACTTCCCTCGATTCTCCAAGATGTTGATCGAAATTCTTCTGAAGTTCAATATCTGGCGTGTCACTTCAGCAGTAGCACCAACTTGAGCACAATTTCTCTGATGTTTTGTGGCTGGCACGCCACTTCTCCCATTTTACCAGTCCAAGTTTTCCTCGAATTCTTCTTTCTTCACACCTTGCAAATTTTTTTGAGAATTTTTCCACGTGTTACCTGCCAAAATCATCTAGAAACATCTATTAGCTATTTTCACACACATTCATGAAACCTTGCATTTTATAAGGTTAAAATTCTTAAAACATTATAAAAGATGGGTGAAATTTTGACAAATAGGCATAAGAATAACGCCCAACATCACCACCCCACACTTAGAACATTGTTTGTCCTCAAACAATCCTTACTTTTATTCAACAAACACTTCTTTTAACACCACTTATTACCTCTATTAATTCTCACTCAATTAGCTAGATAGAGCACTTGAATAGGTGGTTCATCAATTCATAAATAATCCACAACACATACAAAAAGAACTTTTTCTCATTTGAAACTACATACTTTCTATAACTGACTTATCTTTTCCAAACGGGGCCAACATGATTAAGTATAAAAAATATGACTCATAGTACACTGACTCTGACCATCTTGTGCCCTCACTTATTTAGTGATGTTCCTTTCCTTATATTATTAATTCATGAACTTGGAACATAAGTTAACAAGGCACACTCACTCTCATAAATGATGTTTCATACATATGCAACATACCATAGGCTTGCCTCTCATTTATAGTCATATTACTCAATTAATTCAAAAAGAATAATATCAAAAGGACTTCTTATGATTGTATTGTCAGTTAAGGGACGGGTAGAATTATTGTGTCAATAGTGGCTACTGATTCTAAGAAATTTAAGACACATTTTCACTTCATCCTTCTTATCCACCTCTTGTCCTTACTGCTTACCCCTTCTTTCACTAATCCTCTTTTCTTTTCTCATGCCCTGTTTTACACTACTTGGCTGCTAGTTTTTGCTTATGAGATCAACCAAAATAATCAACTATTAGGAATCTTTTCTTTATGTTCTAGCAGAAAGTAAATATTTTATTTTGTGGACACCCCTCTTTCCTATTTTTCTCTTCTTGCCATCCACATTTTTTCCTTTTATTTTTATTAATCATTGTGACACCGATGGAACTTTTATTCTTAAATCTCAAAGTGCATTAGAATGTATTTGGATCAAAATTATAGAGGTTACACAATGATGAGTTGATAATTAACCAACTCACTAGGCTCTTAAGCATGATCTTTAGCTTAGTTTTCAAGTCTTTTAGTTGGACTTTACGCCTTTTTTGCCTTTTCATGTGCAGGTATCTGACTTAAAGAGAAGAAGAATGAATTAGAGTAAAAGGATGTAATTCAGATGAAAATTGGCTCTCAACTGGAGGACACCGGTGAAATACCGGTCAACCATAGGCAACCACTGTCAACCACTAGCTTGATGAGAAACTGCAATCAGTGGCTCACGGACATCAAGTGGTAATCTGCCGGTTCTATCACGGACAAGTGCTGGACATGGTTGGATCAATGATAAAATTAATCGACAGCTCACGGATGGAAACCAACAAACCACTGAAGGCATCATCAAAAGGACCTAGAACTTCACTGAATTGCAAATGAAAATGACCGGTGGCTCACGGATGGCAACCGGCGAACCGCCAGCTCCATCGGAAGTGGAAAACGCCTGACCAAGAACAAATACATCCAGCACTGAAAAATAGGAGATTGTTTGCCCTATTTTTGTATATATATTCTAGAAGAAAGTACTATGAACATATCATTGAATATTCCCTTACTTTTTGAGAGAGGGAGAACTCTATTGGAGAAGAAAGAAATATTTGAATATTTCTTTTTATCTTCATCTTCTTCTTCAGTAAGGTATAACTATTATTATAGAAATATTATGAGTTTGATTTTTCTTAATCCTAATGCTGAAATTATTGAGTTTATTAATGAATATGTTCTTGTGTTTCTTAATTATGAGTATCTAAATCTACAGCTAGAGGTGTGTGATGATGGGTATTTAATTTAATTGGGTATTGCTAGATTTGTCTTGTTATTACTTAATTAGTGTAAATCTATTGAATCTCCTAAAATTATATAGTTTATTACTCATACTTGCAAATATGGATATTGTTTTCTTACTTGATTTTATCTTGAAATAGAAGAGTTAAGTAATGAGGGAGAATTTAATAGTAGATTGGGATTTTATTATGTGTGGTTGGGCTAGAAATAGTCAAAACCCATGATCGTAATCCCTTTAGAGGTTGATGGTTAGAAATAGCTCAGCCCCTAATCCAAACCATATTGGAATAGTTGAATTGTGCCTTGAGATTCGAGAAGACTCGAGGATAAGGAGCCCCATTGGTTGAAAAACATCGTTCTCCATCTTTTTTCAAGGTTATTTACACATATTATTAATAATTTGACTATCTAGTAAATCCCTATTTGATTGACATCTCATCTACACCACACCTCTACCTTTGCTCATTATTGTTTCTCAATGTTGGTTATGTTTCTCTCTTGATTAGCTGATTTTAGAATCCACAATATTTTTACCTTCACTTCCCCCAAAATTTATGTATACATTTTCATTGCATGGATGCTAATCAATTCAACTCACTAAATGACTCTTGTACAAATCATTCTCTAGTCCTTGTGGGATTCGACCCCGACACTCATTGGGTTATTTGTTTTGATACAATGATAACTTACATTCTCTTTAAATGAGTAGTGTAGTTTGATCATTATAAAAAATGGTGCACTTTCCGAGGACTAGCGCTTGATATCCTTGAGTTGTTTGTTAATTTGAAATGATCTTGCATCTTAAGGAGTTTAACATTGTTAGTGTTGTTGGTCATCTAGGGTAAATTCGTATGAGCCAACATTCACAAGCAAGAGATAGCTTGGTGGAAGGAAATATGGAACATGAATAGGATAATCCTGTTTGCCTGAGATCGTAGGCGCCATTCGCCTACCAACGATGGTGGGGAATGCGGTGTTTCATGTCACTAGTACAATGTTGCACCTGCTGCAAATGAAAGGGATCTTCAAGGGTAAACCAAATAAGGATGTAAACCGCCATTTGAGGAACTTCCTAGAGATTTTCCAACCTTTCAACATAACGAATATAATCCAAGAGTCTATCAGGTTGAGGCTCTTTCCATTTTCCCTAATGGGAGAAACAACAATGTGGTTGGAGGAGTTACCTTCGGGATGCATCACCTCGTGGCAAGAGTTGATAGAAGCATTTTTGGATCGCTTTTTCCCTCCCTCAAAGATTTTGGAATTGAGGGATGATATTACAAACTTTAGGAAAGATCTTGGTGAGCCTTTGCATGAAGCATGGCTAGATTCAAGAAGAAAGTGTCTCTTTGACCTAATCATGGTCTTTCTGACGGAGTGCTACTTCAAAGCTTTTATTGAGCCCTAGACTCCATCAATAAATCAGTTGCCAATAATATAGCTGGGGGATCAAGCGTGGACCAGACATATGGTCTAGCTAAAGCTCTCTTGGAAAGGATGACGAAGATGAAAAGGGCATGGCATACAAGGGAGATAAATGTATCTTCACATGATGTTGATTCTAGTTTGTTAATAGATGAAATGAGAAAAAGAGATAAAGAGAGAGATGAAAAACTTGCTAAAATGATTACTCAGCTAGAGTTAATGACTAAGCATGTGATGGGAGTCGGGCCTAAAGTTGTGAATGTTGTGGGAATGCAAGGTCCAATCCATTTTGAGGGAGAATCTTCACCACCAAGGTATGAAGAGGAGTGCCAATATATGGCAAATCAAAGGTGGGTTCTCGACTCAGGTACCAAGAGACTAATCAAGGTCCTTGGTGCCCAAGGGAAGAGAACTAAGGTTGGAGGAACCGTGACACACAAGGGTGGGCTGATTGAAATGAGAGATGCGATAATAGAGAACAAAATCGTGAGGGAGACCGCTATCATAGAAGATTGAATATGTATGTTCCTCCTCTGAAAGTTGAGAATGACCAATCTCAATCGTGTGTGAGTGATGTTGAGAACTAAAAAATTGAAGAAATATTGGCAAGGGTTCTCAAGAAAGTTGAATCAATGGACAGTGGAGTCAAAGAACTTAAATGGGAGGTGTCTAACCTTGCACAAATAATAAGTTTACACTCGGCCTCTATCAAGCATTTAGAGGCCTAAATGAGCTATCTATATTCTCAAATGAACCCCCGGATGAAAGGAATACTTCCTAGTGATACAATGCCAAATCCCAAATAGGATAATAAATGGATGGCTATTGCCACTAGGAGTGGTAAGATGCTTGGTGATGCAGGTGTTAAGCCCAAGGAAGTAGGCTAGCAATGTGAAAGAATCAGGTGAGGTGCCACAAGCACTAAATGGTTGTGATAATGTTAAAGATCAAGGTGAGGGAGATGCTGATGAGATTCCCTCAAATAATGAGGAAGAAGATGTAGGCATGAAGGCCTCAAGTGGGAAAGAATAAGAACCAAGAGTTCCACCTCCTTATCCACAACGGTTAGCCAAGAAGAAAAAGGATGATCAATTCAGTAAGTTTATCGACATGTTCAACAAATTTTCATAAACATACCATTGGTGGATGCTTTACTTCAAATTCTTAGATATGCAAAGTTTATGAAAGAGCTGTTGAAGAAAAAAAATGTTGTAGATGTCAGCACCGGAGAGACAACACATCATTATAGTGCTATGATGATGAGCAACCTTGCCCCGAAACAAAAGGATTTAGGAGCCTTCACAATCTCTTGCACTATTGGGTTGTGTGTGTTCAAGAAAGCCCTTTGTGATCTTGGGGCGAGCATAAATTTGATGCCCCTATTAATATTCAAGAAGTTGGGGCTTGGTAACACTAAATCTACTTCAATGAGATTGTTAATGGTTGATCACTCTATCAAGAAACGGGTGAGTGTTTTGGAGGATGTATTGGTGAGGGTGGATAAGTTTATTCTACAAGCTGACTTTGTGGTTCTAGATTGTGAGATAGATGTGAAAGTCCCAATCATCTTAGGGCGACCATTGCTTGCCACGGGCAGAGCTTTGCTAGATGTGGAGCTAGGTGAGCTCAAGTTTCGTGTGGGAGGTGAAGAGGTCACTTCAAAGTTATGCCAATCCGTAGAACCTCCCGATGAATGCAAGGTGATTGGACTGTTGAATGAGGAGGATGAGTTGGAGGATAATCCTCTGGAAATTGGAATATGAATAAGAAGTACGTCGTTCCACAACGTTAACTGGGAGGCAATCCAAGTGTTTTATTTTAAGTGTTTATGTCATTGTTGTTTTAGTTTTGTAGGACTAAGTAGGTGAGAAGCAGAGGAGGAGTAAAAAACAGGGGAGGCAATGTGCTAGACCGGCGAACCACAGGTCCAGATGCGCGAACCACCACTTCCTTGACTAATGGGGGCCGAAACCTGGGAACAAATGACCAAACTGGAGAGTGACTAACGGAACATCGACTCCAATTCACGAACAAATGAACGACCGCCCGCTCAAGTCAGAATACCTGAGAAATGGGACAAACGGCTATCCAACGATGAAATACAGAATCCAATCCACGAACTGCCAGTCAACCACCGGATACAAAGCAAAGAATTGTGCACAATTCAGGTTAGTAATGTTAAGGCGGTGAACCGCCGCTTCCAATCAGCGACCGCCAGTACAGGTATGTGTTTTGTTTCAAAATCTTGACCAACCCATTGATAAACCTAACCCAGATTCATCTTTAAACCACCCAAACCTGAGCATTTTCCTTTTTATTCTCCCAAAATCCCCTTTTTCCCACTTTTTAACACTTCCGGATACACCTTTTTCATCTTCCCAACACTCCACCTTCCCACTCACTTTTACATATTCCAACACTCCCTTTTCCCACTGCATTTTCAATTGAATCACCATTAAACCCCCACCTTTTCCTCAACCAATACCATCCATCTCCCTTCACCAATAACACCCCGAAAGTTTCTAAGATCAGACCTGTCATGACCCGAACGTACACCTGGATCGTAGACATGGGACAAGGGACCCCGAGAGACCCCAAGTCGACCAATGGAACATGAAAGCAACTAATATTATTCAAATGAGCGGAATTATAATCATAAAACATAGAGAAAATGTAATTATAGAATAACATCAAGAAATAATGGGCGTATACACGACCGGGAACTACATACTTGTTTGAAAGCCTCTAATATATAAGATGGGTTAATGGGACAACATCCCCAACTAACCCGACCAAAATTGAACATAAACAACATGAAAGTTTATCAAATGGCCCTCGGAACATGAGGACTCACCAATAAGCTAAAAACATAGGCGGAGATGGACTAAGGATGAGGACGAGCCTGAGATCCGGACTCTGTATCATGAAATGATACAACATAGAAAGTATGCAGTTAGTACGTGGAATGTACTGAGTATGCAAGGTAAGTAAAACTGACATTTAAAGCAAAAATAAAAATCATAAGTAACATAAGAGGAGGACATCATGCTTGTATCATAAACTTCATAAGAAAACATAAGGCTCAAGGATTCCAAATCATTCATAAAACGTTCATAATCATAATCATAAATAAACTTTATCAAAACATAACTTGAGCCAATAATGTAAACATAACAATGCATAAAACATGCCGAATAATGGGAG
>JACEIK010005220.1:2544-24195 GCA_018107945.1 Datura stramonium
CATAGCATAGCACACATAAACCTTACTCGGCCCCCATAAGCCGGGAGGTACAACCAACACGCAATCTATACCCCTACCCCGGTCATCCCATCTCCCCTAGCAACTATAAGCATCCTGCCGGTCCCCTGGGTATGCACTTGGGCCTGCTGAGCCCTTGACTATAACTGTACCAGAGTCCGGAGGACTCCTAAATCAACACCCCAGGCGTACCCGATCGACGGGGTGTATAAAAGCCGACCAAGGCAAAATATAGGGAAACTGGCATCCCATCTTCGTCCCCTAGGGGACGGCATGCAACTCTATAGAGCGACATATCCTAGGCCTCTGGCGGACGAGTCGATACAGCTATTAACCCTGGGGTGGTCATGAATGTTAGGTAATCCAGCCCAAAACAATACAGTCAGGTCTCAACTAGTAATACTAACTGCGTATACTAAATGCTGAAGTTAATGATAATAATGTGTGTGTATATAAAACATGCTGAAGCTAATGATATAATGTGTGTGTATATAAAACATGCTGCTTAACATAGTATTGTGTATATATACAATATATGTTGAAACCGATAATGGTATCTATATAATTTCTATCATGCTGTGCTAAATCTGATAATCGTAGACAAGTGATGTAATATCAAGCAGAGAATCATGTTATGTAACTAATTTTCATGGTAGATATGATTTACTATTTCTAACATGCCCTAAACTCATATTGTTTACTATTTTATTTCGAATATTTTACGGAACTTATATTGCTTTACTATGTTTCGACCGAAACGATAATGTCCTAGCATATTTTACTAAATTACATAATCGACATGTTGTAATTGCTTTTCTAAAACTTCCCATCGAATTTATGTCGTGTTAGTAAGTTTCATGCTGCCACATAATACGATGGTTCTAACATTATACTAAAATTCATACTATACACAACATGCGGCATCTCAACATTCACTTTGCACCCGAACTATTTGATTACCCGGAATTGCTAACTTCCCGAAGAAATTGGCTTAACATACCTTGTCCGTTAACTTTCTTAGGATCTTGCGTAATCGTTAATTTTAAGCTATTTCTTCCAACTCGCATTTATATTCATAGCAATTAGAACTAAATTCATCGATATTCGGAAGAAAATACCTACTTTGAATATATATATATATAGCCCAAACTTTGACTTATCGAAAAACAACCGAAAACTCGCTATTTCTCGAAAGTCTAGGAGGGAGAAATACTCACTTTAGGGCTAGGAGTATATTGACAGCTCAATTTGGAACAATTCCACTTACCTTATCTCGGTAGGACCCAATGATTTGCCGGCCGAATTTCACGAAACTTACTCCGCAAGTAGAGAATGATCTCTCCGGCCTTATACTTCGGTATCCGGAGTTAATTTGAGTTTGACTCGCTGCTTGACGGCGTGACCTGCATGAAATTTATGATAAACCCTGCCCCTCTTCTCTCCTATCATTTTCTGAAAATTAAAAGTGGAAAATTAAAAAAAAAACCGAAGTGAGGCTTTATATATTTCTGGCTTCCGACACCCTCCGTAGGCACGTTGGCCATCGCGGAGGGGCTTCCTCAGGCACGCTGCCATCGTGGACGCCTTCCTCGTGGCACGCCGCTATCGCTTGGGAGGGGGTCCGCCCGGCCTCCTCCCGCGATGGTTCATACGACGTTCATCCGGCTTTCCCCTGGCCTTTTCTAGCATTTATGGCATTCTAAAACTCTTAACCAACATGCGAATAGGCCATCTACATGTTAAGAATTTACGGGTGTAATAAGTGTCCGTTGGGAATTTTTCGGCCCTCTTTCATTTCCGTCGTGGAGGCATATTTCATGTGGAAATGAAGTAGAGCACGAGTTAGAAATAATGATTTTTTAAAACTGAATTCAAATTCGCACGACAAGTAGTATGAAATAAAGGGAAATTTCCTAATGAAATCCATAACCTTCTCATCATGAGTGTGGTGCGCTTCACACTCAAGAAGAGAACTCTACCGATGCAAAATTTTCTCAGACAACCGAGATACTCAACCTAGTTCTCCGATACAAAGTTTGTCACACCTTGAGTCTACACCCAGATGGAACACGACACTTGGAGTCAAAAAGTAACCCCAAGTCAGCCCCTAGTCTATCATACACTAGCAATTCAAGTAAAACATAGCAGCTTACTAAACAATGGCATTGTTTAACAAAATCTGAGTTTAATAAAAACTCATACATCCGAAAGAAACATCAATACTATAAGTTTGAAATTCTGTCTAAGAGCCAATCTACAAGGAGAGTTATCGACAAGCCCCCAGCTAACTCTAAATCTGAGTAAAATGAAAAGAAAAATAAATATAACTAATTCTATAATCTCCCGTCCTCGAAGGATCCAGGACTCGCCAATCGGTGTAGCTGAGATCTTTGATTGCGTAGTTAACGAAGCCGAGATCGAGATCCTACAGTTGTATCATAATACGATATACCAGAGAGAGTATGCATCAGTACTTTGAATGTACTAAGCAAGTGAGTTAAACATAACGCAATAAGATAAGTGAAGTAAATGCTGAACCGAGAAAGCATGCAATAACCAACTAAAGCTACCGAACTCGAATAATTGATAGACTGAGATGGTTTGGAAGACCCAAACCGATAGTCTAACATGCCCTAAGTATAATTCTGATCTGAACTGAATTGAGCTGATCTGTACTGGACTAAACTGACTAGTGGGAGAGTTTATAACCGACATGTAACCATGTGAGCTAGACGTGGAGTCCGATATACACTCTACCGGTAGGACCCAACATATCTTGCCAGTATAAAGTCATGAACTCAGTGGATCACTAAACTCGGCTAATCGCTAATAAATACTACTACCTACGCTGGCAACATAGTTTTGGGAACTCCGGTGCTGGACCCCTGGTCCTCTTGGTGCCCTTGGTGCTATGTACTACTCCCACTAGAAATTCTAAATCAATACTAAGCCGATAGCTTGAAATCAGTGGTCCAAGACTAGTCAGGGACATATAACTAAAAGTACCCTAATATTGAGTTCTAGATTGTCAGAGCTGCTTATCTAGAAGAGTCAACCGTATAAGAACAAACTGTAATCTGAGCTGGGGTCCTAAGGCTAATAAAAGCTATATATCTAAAATGTCATGACCGCCTAGTGGACCAATAACCTGAACACCGACCCGATTCTAATAACTGGAGAGGTAACATTGACACTCAGGAAATTCTCTAGTCAAACTAATCAACTGACATTTCTGACTGACACTGAGAATTCTAAAGTTCCCTCCTAGAACTAGACTGACAATAATTTAATCGAGACTCAATGCTATAAAAAATTTATTTTAAGCTAAATTTAAAATAAAAAATTTACAATTTTAATATTTTTAATTATATTATTATTGATTTATTAATATTGAATTCTTAGTAAAAAAAATTACATCTAATAATATTTATCATTTTTTGAAATCACAAACTGGCAAAATATAACTATAATTAACATAGGATAATATTTCACACGAATTCAATGAGGTCTATCGAGAAGTCTTTGACTTTCAAAAAGTTTGCAGGTGGCTAGAATTCACTCTTTGTGCAAATAATCACAAAATAAATCATGAACTGATGGAAGTCATAACTTAAAACAATCATGGATATCATTCTATGTGAATTCAAGGAAAATTTTCATGAATTCTCTTCACATTCAAAAACTCGTAGCCAAGATTTACAGAGAAAACTAGAGTAGATTTCGGGTAAAAAGTGAAGGACTATTTCCTTGTTGACTTCCCACATATCTGGCTAAGAATTCCTTGAGGAGGAATCCTTAATTTCTACAGTGGATGAAAACCCCAGACCTACCGTAGAAGCCTTGAGAGAAACTTTTCAATGCATTTCGACAATATACGTGGGGAAGGGGAGGGAAAAGGCCGTTCATTCCCAATAATAGATCTGAAATTATGTCTAAAGCGATGTAGTTTCATGTTTAGGAAGGTTGGAAATTGTTGAAAGACCCTTGAAAATTTGAAAGGAAAACTATTAGATGGTCCTAACGAGGGACCTAACGACCTGTTAGGTTGTCACCGCGACTTTAGGTGCACTACCACACTCTATGAAAATTCTCCCTATTTGATCACGGTAGACTCACCTCACGACTCGTCGAGTGACCACGAATCCTGGGGTCCTTCGTCAAGTACACTGCCTCCACCTCACTATACTTTTATTTTCTTCCACTCCCCACCGACTCCACCCACCGAATTGTGGGACCGACCTCATGACATGTTAGGTAATCAGGGGTATCCTTTTCCTAAACTTAAAACTTCTCACTGCCTCTCACGAGTCACCATAGGACTCGTGGGCACCTTCAACAAGTCATTTAAAGGCCCATTTTGTGACTTGAAGCGTATTTTTCAATTTTCTACAAAAGTTTTTATTTTTAAGTCTCAGATAACTCTTTGAGTTTTTAGGGAATTACACTGATCATCACCACAGTCGTGGTGTTCTCCAACCGCCCATTGGAGAAGCCGTTGTCTGTCTAGAGAAGAAATTTCTGTGTATTCATTAATGGCATTTTCATCATTCCTATGTCCAAAGGCCCTATATTATGTCGTTTAAGGCTCGTAATGCTGGGTTTTAGGAGGAGAAAACCTATTATAAGTCATTCCTTTCATGCATGAAAACTTAGAGAGTGAAGGGAGGTGATTTAGAGCAATCTTCGAAGGTTTCCATTAAAATTCTTCTTGGGCAATCAGAGAAGTGGTGGAATCAAGCCCTTTAAGGTATGTAGGCTATGAGTGGTGTTTCCTTCCACACCCATTCCCAATTTCTACCTAAGTTATGAGAATTTCCTACAATCAATCTATGGGGTTTTTACCCATATGCATGAATCTTCTATTTTTATACATGGGTATGATTAAATTGTGTTTCAACTATTGAATTATGAAGCATGGGCAGATTTTAAATTTTTTTAATCGAAAAATCATGTTTCTAGATTTATGAAATTTAAGGACCATTGATAAAATGTTCACAAAAGAAGAGATTCGTGATGAATGTATGCTGACGAAAAGCATGTTCTAAAGCTACCCATGATTATGTTATTGCTTTCAAAAAGATTTGAGTAGTTTCAAGAATGATAATGTTTTGGGCAAGGCCCTGACATTAAGTATGTATGATATCTTGTCTCTAGAGTAAGCTACCATTACGGTTTTTGAGCTAAGACTCCCAATTATCTTTGAGCTTGTGGTATGTTTTGAACTAAAGCCTCTTATATGCATGATTTCATATTTGAGATGTATTTCATTATTGAGCTTTGTCAGTGACAATGTTGAGCTTGTTATCAAGCACACTTTGTATGCCTATGTATTGATTTCATTGTTGTATTTCATTGAGCTTTGTCAATAGATAATATTGAGCTTCATGGCAAATGATGTAGAGCATATGCATGTTTTTGGAGAAGAGTCAGAACTGAAAATAAGTGGTCGATCACCCTATGCCGTAGAACTATGCGCCAATATAGGTTTACACTATTACTCATTTAATATTTGGGACCTCCTTCGAGCCAGCCGCCGCCCACGATTGGGCCCCGAGCTTGATATCGATATTTTGGTATCGTCCTTACCCCAGAAAGGCTTTGGGCGCCCACCACTTAAGTGTGATAGTTGATTCACGTCAGCTCTATCGTGGTAAGGCTGTTAAGTGACGAGTCTCTCAGTGTTCCTCATGCATTTTGATTTGCATATTCATTACTCTCATGATTATTATATACACATGCATGTTCTAAAAGCAAGTTTTGACTCAATTTTCAAATTTTTCATAAATGTCATATTTCAACAGTTGAGTCATTTGAGTCGCTGTATGTTATAAAGCTATGTATTGTTATGTCATGAAAAGATCATGATTTCATAAAAATGCCAAGCCCTCAAATTCTTAAAGCTTATGTTATGCTATGAAATGTTTTAAATGAGTTTCCTTTGCATTAAGGGGTTTTACTTACCTTGCAAACTAATTCCACGTATTGACCCTGCATACTCTGTGCTTTATCATTTCATGATACTAGACCCAGCTCCCCAGGCTCAGCCCTCCCGGCATGGCCGGGCCAATGTTTTTACCGCATGGTTGGTGAGTCCTCATATTTTGAGGGATAGACTTTAGCCTCTTTATGTATTTCAATTTCGTATTGTTGAGTTAGTTATGGGGCTTGTCCCATCAACTTGTCATGTTTAGAGGGATTTCAGCCTAGGCGTATTCAGCTTCGGATGTATTCTTATATTATGGTTGAGTTAGACTTCCCCCTCTAAGTTATTGTGTTGATTCTTCGCTTTTTTGATCGGTGCTAGATGTATGCTTATGCTACGGGTTCACTTGGGCTCTCTCTAGGTCCCTTGTCTCGTGTCGCAATCTGAGCCTCGTTCGGATTGTGAAAACTTGGTATCAGAGTAATAGGTTTGTAGTATCATTGTCTGAAAGCCACATTATGTAGAGTCTTTTCATAGTGTGAAGCGCGCCACACTTATGACTATGAGGCTATGAGACGTTTAGGAAATGTTCCCTTATTTCATGATCTATGTTAAGGAAAGTCTTTTCCATCCTTCTAATTTGTGCTATTCGCGATTGAAAAATCATGGCACCTCAAAGATTGAATCGGAGGAGGAATGAGATGGTGAAAGCCACAAGGATGGAAATGGTCATAAGCATCACAGCTCTACCTGCTTAGGAGCCCCAGCACTAGGAGCCATTTACCCATGCTAAGGTTTGGGCCGCTATTCAAATGCTTGGGAAAGACTTGACCACTCAGGTCAATCAGCAGGCCATTGCACATGTTCCGCAAAATGGCAACGCAAAGAGCAAATGGTCAAAGACTTCTTGAAGATGAACCCGCCGAGTTCTTAGGTCCAGCGTAGATGAGGACCGTATGCCCATAGATGAGATGGTGAAGATCACGTCATGGGGGTGAATGGTGTTGGAGTGAGCAAAGTTGGCCTCTTACCAATTGAAGGGGGTCACATATATCTTGTTTCGCTATTGAAAAATATGTGGTCAATGAGCAGTCCGGTCACATGGGAAGAGTTTCAAGTTGCATTCCTAGATTGGTTCTTCCCTTGGGAGATGAGGGAGCTGAAGGAAACTGAGTTCATAAATTTGAAGCAAGGGAGAATGACAGTGCAAGAGTATTCCCTTAAGTTCACTCGCCATCACTATATTTCGGAGTTAGTGGTTGACCAAGGAATGTGGGTGAGTAGATTTGTGTATGGAATAGCAGGTGCTATTTGCAAGTGGAATGCAGGATTTCTATGCTCCATCAGACATGGACTTTCCTTAGATGGGGTTTACGCCTAGCAGACAAAGGTGGCACATTTGAGAGAGAGAGGCCAAGAGGGCTAGGACCAATGACCATAGATTTTCAGCCAAGGTCAGGAGTAGGCACTACTCACTGCACCACCCAGAGATCATCTCGTCCCGCCACTTCTTTAGCAAGGAATGTGCCATCCCAACCTAGATATGATCCGAGAGAGGGTGAGCATTAGGCTAGAGGGGTCAGAGCAGCAGACCCAGATTCGGAGTATCCTAGCTTGTCGCAGTTAGGTCGGGGCTACTCAAAGCAAGGCCCCCAAGGGTGTCTGTGAGCTTGTTTCAGCTTATCATTCCTGCACTCGACTCTATTTAGCTTTCATTTTCAATTCATGTGTTCAAGTTTCTTTATGTATATGGATGTATGTGAATCATGAAATCAGTTCAGCTATGTATTGAATTGAGTTAGTCATACTGTTAGTTTTCAATTTAATGATCAGTATTTATATGACAATTGCATGTTTCTATTTTCTGCTTGTTTCTTAAATCGAGGACAAATGTTCTCAAGTGGGAGATATTATAATACCCCTTAAAGTGTCTAAGAGTAGATCCGGGATTTAAAAGTTGAAAACTGTAGAAATGTGAAAATATTGCAAAACGGGTGACACGTTGATCGTTGGTCCATCCAACGACCCATTGGGATAAGTCATGGAAAGTATCTCGTCCGGGACAAGGGAAGCAACGACCGATTTAATGACTCTTGTGGGGACAACGAGTCATCATTCGTGAGCCGTGGTGGGAGATGGACTTTAGCATATGAGAAGTAACGGGTCATCCCAGTTTCAAGACCTCTCCAATCTTGCAACTCTTCAATATTTAGTCCTTGGAGTTCTTCTCCTCATTTGGCCTGTTAGCCCGTCGATTATACTATGAGTTGAACTTAAATGGAACGGTATAGAATTCATATCGTCGATTTCAAACTATGAATATATTACCTTAATCGATGAGTTTTCAGAAATTTGCTTAATCTGGAATAATTGCTATTCTCTACAAGCTGCAAACAATATAAACAAAATAATTGCTCAAAAAAAGACATCCAAAGATTACAAAACTAATTAAAAGGATAATTAAGACTTAAATAAATGGATTAAGAAACTAATTACCTGAAGTTCAAGTGATGGTTGATCCATTTTTTTTCAAGATTCTGAATGCAAATCACGCCTCAAGTAATATCTTTCATGCTTCATGGTAAAAAAAGAAATTTTAATATCAAATCATCAAACTAATGTTATATATAGTTATCTTTTACGTGATTTATAATACCTATGCACAAATGTTAAACTCTTTTGAAAAATTATTTTCACATATCCAATGTGTTTTGGACACGTGAGCACAACATTAAAGAAAGTAAAAAACGTTGGATAACTTGTTAGGAAAATTGACTCCGGGATTCAACTCAATTTCAAGAGAAAGATTGATCAAGACCGAATCAAACAACTCATCCTCAACTAATATGGATAGTTAACACATCTCTTCCTAAGACGAGCAGGTGTCTATCAACGGAAAACATAATAGGCCTGACTTTGATTTCATTTTTTTAAATGCACTTAACTAATACTAAAAGTTGTAGGGAGGTGGTATGTAGTTACCCATCTCCATATTTAATTATAGGTTTCAACATTGTGCTCGAAAATAAAATCGTTCCCTAATACGTAAATACTCTACATAAAATGAATTTTTTTCACCAACTCAATTAGTCGAGTCCCATTCGAGTATTAAACAATAGTCATTTATTATAATAATATTTATTATAATAATTTGATTTTTTTCGGTATCCTAACATAAAAATCATAACAATTTTAAAACAAACACTGCTCAATAATTGAGAGTTACCATGGATCATGTTAGTAGTCGTCATTTGAATAGGAGATTTTTAGTGGGTTCGGACAAGGGAAATCACGACTGCTGGTGGATGTAACAAGTTGTGGTGAGGCTCGTTGTATGATTCGCAAAGTTTGCAGGGAGGAAACAACGGTCGATAGAACGACTCATTGTATTGTAGCATGACTTGTCGCATTGAGTCGTGGGTTAGAATGAGACCTAAGACTAGACAAAGGTATAGCAAGGATCGTCACCATGGGCCGGGTATCCTCCAATGACCCGTTGAGCGCCCTTCGCTGGTTCGTCCAGCTGAAGAAATTTGTGTATTCATTAAGGGAATTTTCATCATTCCTACGTCCTAAGGACCTATACGTTGTTTAAGGCTCGTAATGGTGGGTTTTAGAAGGAAACCTATTCTAATTCATCTCTTACATGCATGAAACTTAGTGAGTTAAGGAGGTGATCTAGAGAAAGCTTCAAGGTTTCCATTCAAATTCTTCTTGGGCATTCAAAGAAGTGGTGGAATCAAGCCCTTTCAGGCATAAGGTTATGAGTGAGTGTTTTCTTTCACACCCATGCCCAAATGAAGAATATTCTATTTCTTTACATGGGTATGATTAAATTGTGTTTCCATTATTAAACAGAACCATGGGCAGATTTTAAATTGCTTTAATCGAAAAATCATATTTCTAGTTTGCGAAATTTAAGGCCCATTAATAAGAAGTTCATAAAAAAAGAGATTCATGATGAATGTGTGAGGGATGATTAGATATGATGATGAAAAGTGTGTTTTAAAGCTACCCATGATTATTATATTGCTTTTAAAAATATTCGAGTAGTTCCAAGCATGATAAACTGTTGGGCAAGGCCCTTATATCAAGTATATGATGTATTTTTTCTAGAGTAAGCTTACCACATTGTTTTGGAGCAAAGACTTCCAATAATCTTTGAGCTTGTGGTGTGTTTTGAACTGTGCTTCTCATATGCATGATTTCATATTTGAGATGTCTTTGCACGAGTTTTCTTCAATAGACAATGTTGAGCTTCGTTATCACATGATGTAGAGTCTATGCATGATTTTGTATTGAGATGTATTTCATTATTGAGCTTTGTCAATAGACAATGTTGAGCTTTATTATAAAATGATGTAGAGCATATGCATGTTTTTGGGAGAAGAGTCTAGCACCGAGCGCTAAGGGTCGAAATCTATGCCCTTAACTACGCGCCAATATAGGTTTACACTATTATCTATATATTATTTTGGGACATCCCTTGTGAGCTATCCCCTACCCTGACTGGGCCCCGAGCTTGATATCGATATCATGGTATCCGCCTTATCCTCAACAAGGCTTTTAGCGGCTCTACCCAATTGAGTGTGATAATTGGGACCAAGTAAGCTCTATCGTGGGACGTCAATTAAGTGACGAGTCTCCCAGTGTTCCTCATGATTCAGTTTGCATATTCATTAATTATGATGATTATATACACATGCATGTTCTAAAGCAAGGTTTTACTTCAATGTTTAGCTTTCCTTTAAATGTCATATTTCATCTTTGTGTCATTCGAAATAGTTTGATGTTATAAAGCTATGTATTTTTATGTTATGAAAAGATCATGATCTTAGAAAGAATGCATGTAAGCCCTCCCCTCTGATTCTTGAAGCTTATGTTATGCTATGAAATGTTTTAAATGATTTCCTTTACATTAGAGGCTTTACTTACTCTGTATGATACTGGAAACATTCCACGCATCACCCACACATACTCTATGTTGTATCTCAATGATACAAGACCCAGCTCCCAGGCTCAGCCCATTCATAGTCAGTTTTCAAATTTAGCACTAGCGTGGTTGGTGATGATCACGGGCAAAAATATCATGCCCGTGATACGCTTTATAACTTAAATTAATCGTGTTGTCTAAGTTATTTTATACATTTTCATGTGATTTTATATAAATGTGAAGACATGTGCTAACCAACATGATTAGTCTTTGTTTTGTAGGTTTTGATGACTTTTTAGGAACTAATCCATGAGTTGGTGAAGTAGAGGCTTGGAAGTGGAATTACCACGAACGTCGGCAAAGAGGGGAGTGCTGAGCCCACCTCGCGCTGGCCGCAACGTGCCACGGCAGGCAGGCTAAATAACAGCCCACCTGCACGTTGGCAACGCGTCACGGCAGGCTGGTTGCGCGACATGGAGGTGTCAACGCGCTGCCCACAGCGTGACACGCTGCCAACGCGGCAGGCCGTCGAGGCCAATTTCGGGTGATTTCCAAGGAGTTGCAAGGTTCTCGCGTCACTAGAGGCAAAGGCTCGCGATACACCGCCGCGGACACGGAGCCATTCCACGACAGGCCAAATTACGCACGTTCTCCATTTACTATAAATAGGACTCTTAGCTCCTAATTCCATTTGGTCATGATTTTTATTCTCGAAAACTACCTTGCGAGTGGAGGGAGAAGTGGGAGAACTCAGCTAGCGTTTGTCAAATTCCCTTCTCATCTACCAATCTCGTGTAAGTATGTAGCTAGAGTAGAGATTAATAGTAGTGTAGAGAGTTTTATGAACATGATGGCTAGAACCCTTCCTCTAGGTTGAAGCCATGGATTATGATTGTGATTTTATGAAATTGTTTTGGAATTAAGTTATTGATTGTTGTTTTCTGCCTCTTGCATTCTAAATTGTTGGTTGTTTTTTATGATTGATCACCATGAAAGCATATTTGTTAGCTTGGGTGATAGCTTGAGAAAGCATTACCTAGGTCGTGACATGAGAATGTGAGGAGGAGCATGTTTGTATCTCAGAGAGATTTTTGTGTCAGATAGAAATATACCTAACACCATGGTTGGTTGACACATCAGGTTATGAAAGACCAACTTGGGATGTCACATCACCACTCGAAGAAGTAGTCGTGAGGCTAAGTTGAGTTAAATGGTTAGACGTACGAAAGTCCCTAATCGTTTCCGTAAAACCACAACATAATTGATTGCCCGTGACTAGAAATTAAACCCTCGCTCACAATGATGCAAAGTTGGAGGCTAGATTGCCGTGTTTATAGCTCGAAAGACCATGAACATGCAATTCCAGTTATGTGAAATAACAATTGATAGTTCCATGCTTATTCCATTGCAAATCGTAGTATCGCATGATTATCTGTTTTTAACTCTATGTTGCTCCTAGAGTAATTTCAGAATATTTCGTTGACCCAAACTTAGACTTAATTAATCTTAATCGAAAATGTCTATAACTAACATTTTAGGAATTTAAGATCACACTAGAAATGGATAGTTAGAGGAATGGGTCCACCTCGGGGTTCACAATCCGGTTCTTAAAAGAGACACTATATTACTTGCACGACCTGCATACACTTGCGGACGCGCTCGATGTCAAAAAGAGTCGTCAAGGCTTTTTGGCGCCGTTGCCGACTCGGCAGTTTTGATAATTTATCTGTTTTTGTGTGATTTTTAAAGTTTCTTAAGTGTTGAGAAACTTGGTCTTAGTCTATCTATTTCCATGTGTGACAGTTGTCCTTGCTGAGTCAAGCTGGAAATAGAGAGCTTGTGGAACCGCTAATGAACCCGAACGCCAACCATTTGCAAAGGAGAGTAGCTCTAGATAAAAGCTGAGGAGACTTCAAGAAAGGTACAACAACAAACTGGCCTGCGGGGCAAGCACAGCTGTCATCGGAAGCAATGGCACAAGAAGACTTTCGCTCGCAAGTGGCAATCCCACTAGCGACGAATGTGACTCTAGTATCCGTAAACCGGAGCCTCGGGGGAACTTTGAGCTTAAAACTGCATTATGGTGCGCCTGTTACATTCTAGTGGTCGGCTCACTTGAATGGCACATGAGGACCCGCTGCAACACTTACAAAGCTTTTTAGAGATAAGTGACACGCTGTCCCCACCGCGTGTCCACATTATGTCCGATTAACTCCTCTTCCCATTTTCATTGTTTGGAGAGGCGAAAGCCGGGCCGGCTGGCCGAAAGCAACCGAACTCCATTACTTCATGGAATGATTTGGCTAGAAAGTTCCTTATTAGATCTTTTCCTTCGTGCAAAATCAGCAGTTGCGAAGCTGAGATACTCACTTTCAAGCGTAAGCCTCTGATGAGAACTTATATATGGCTTGGGAAAGATTCAAGTCAGCCTGAGATCGTCTCAATCACCAAAGAATCAAATGAAGTGTCGTCTATACTTTGTAGAAAGTCTAGACTCACATACAAAAATATTACGAGACTTTGCATCGGGTGGACAAGCCTTTGGAGAAAACATATGACGAGTTGTACACTTTGTTGAACAATTGAACAAGGAAATCCGTAGTGGCACACAAATGAATATCAAGAGGGGCGGTGAAGAAGATCAGGTTGATAGAAGCAGATGGTCTTGAATGCCTTGGCAGCACAGTTAGCTTCGCTCCAACAGCAAATGATGACTCGGGCCAATAAACCGAGTATGCACCAACACCGTGGCTAGGTTAATGTGGCTCAACAGCTCCGAGTTGGTGTAATTGTGGTAATAATGGGTACAATGCGTAATCTTGTGAGCCAATCCGGAATCACCAATTTTGTCGGGAATGTGCAAAGAATCAGAATTTTGGGAACAACTCCAATAGAAATTGATAGGGCCACCCGAATTCTTCTTGGGGTGGAAACCAAAAGCAGAATTTTATGCAACCTCAACAACATCGCACGCCGTAATAGGCAGACATGGGCATAGTAGCGCCCCGCATTGAGGAAACACCGCAGAAAATTAAGTGGAGACCCAGAATCAGTTAGCGTAAAATCAGGCGAGAGGATGGCAACAGACTAATGAATCAGCTAGCAGCCACCCGCAATCTTGAAAAACAAGTGGGTCAAATATGTACCGCCGAATATGAGGCCGCAAGGGGATTAATAATACTGAGATCTCAACCTCCTGTGAAGATCAATGCCACTGGGCCTAAGAAGGAAGGCAGTTAGCTGATGCAAGGCTTCAAAGAGTTGAGAAAAGAGGTGCAGCCGGGGTTGGTGGTAAGACCAGGACCATCCACCGATACTGGAGCAAATCAGAGTGCTGGGCAACAAGATGCGCAACCTTCATTGCAGCCAAAGACAAAGACCACCACCACCCTTCCCTCAAAGATTCAAAAAGAGCAATGGCGAGGAATGTTTCAAAAAGTTCTGCGAGAGTTTCAAAGAACTTCATATAAATTTGCCTCTCTTATTGATGTCTTGCAGGGAATGCCCAAGTATGCTGGGGCCACGGAAGGACGTTATGGTGAACAAAGTTAGATTGGGGATGTCCGTGACTGTGAGTAATCGATCGAGGAAAAGGGGGCCACAGTGGCATTGAGCAAAAATGCCAAAGAAGCTAAAGACCCCGGGAGTTTTACCTCCCCATACAAATTGGTAAAGCTGAAGTGCTCCGGAAGCCAGGTGGATTTAAAGCAGCAGTTAATCTAATGCCCCTATACTTATTCAAACACCTTGGGGTTGGGAAACCGAGGCCGACAAGGTTGATGTCAGCACTGCCGACAAGTCGGGAGGACACTGGGATGGAATAATAAAGGACCTTTCTCATCAAAGTAGGTAAATTTATTATACTGCTGATTTTATTGTTTTAGATTTTCAGGTTGATGACCAGGTACCCCTAATCTTGACGCACATATTCTTGGCCACCGAGGAGCGGTGATCGATTTGAAAGAAGGCCCTCAAATGAGGGTCGAGGATGATGAAGAAACTCTGTGTCTACTAAGAATAAACCCATCCGCACACTACAGAAACCTTTGTCAGGCAAGTGTGTTGGCAGAGGATGAGTGTGGGGTGGAGGATTCCACAGGTGCACGGCCAAAGGCAATGTCATGTTCAGCCCGAGTCTCGATATAAAGGGCTTCAAAGTGAGAAGAAGGGAGAGCGGAGGAACAGAAGTGGAGGCTCTTTTTCCTCTAAACAGCAAAAGAAAGGAGATGGTTCTCGAAAGAGAACCCAGGTATGAGGATGTCCTGAAAAGGGTAGTCCACGTCGGGCCACAACGTAAATAAGGGCGCTGCTTGGGAGGAACCCAAGGGTACCGCACAATTGGAATTTTGATTTTTGTTTTGAGTTTGTTATTATCATTTTTTGTTTGTTGTTTTTGGTGGAAAGTTAGGCACAGGTAGAGGGGAAGTCTGAGTAATTCTCAAAGGAGGAATAGGAAGCATGGAAGTGGAAAAGGAGGGCCGACCACCCACGTGTGCAAGTTGCGGAAAACATGCTATAAGCTAGACCTAAAGGCCTCAGTGAGTATTTCTCACCCTCTGTAATATAATTGCTATGAGGATATAGCATGATTTAAGTGGGGTGAGGGAAATTTCAAGGAAATTTAAAAAAAATTGTGCTTAACAAATTGCTGGTGAATGTAATGCTTTTCCGCAAAATTTGAAAAATTTGGAAAAATTTTCAGGAGTCAAGCATAACTTCATCAAATTCTGGTTTTTCTTTCGGTTCTTTCCGATTGGGGTTTTTGAATCGAAGAATAAAATTTTTAATTTTTTATTTTTATGTGTCTGTACATAATGTTGTAGTCGTAGCTAGACCGTTTCCGACGATGATTGGATGACGACCGTCTGAGGAAAATTAGTCGATAGATGTCAGTTTTTTGAAACCGTAGCTAATGGATGCTTGATACTCTTTTTATGTGTGCTAGATATGATTGTGATGTGCATGTTCAGTGTTGAAGCATGCCAGTTTATAACTTTGTTTGAGACACTTAGGCTCTTGAATTTGACTCAATATAATTGAAGCTTAATGTTTGAATTCTTGTGATTAGCTGAGTAAGAGTCTGTTGAATGTGTCTTGAATTGAGTACGTACATGAGTGTAAGGTTTTTGAGTATTCTATGCTATTGTGGATTGTCTAGAACTTGCCTGGTGTGATTGTTAAACGAAATGAAGGATGTGCATTGTAGGAAATGATTTAGGCATTTCTTTGAATTAACCTTATGTTATCCCTTGTTTTACCTACCCCGAAAAGTAATCCTAGTTAGGCCCCGTTGAGCCTTGAGCCTATTCTTTGATAGCTGCAACATAAGCTTAATCTTTTTCTTTCATTAACCTTGAATGTGACCCAAAGCTCCTAAGCGCTTGAAGAAGAAAAATCTAAAAGAGTAAAGGAGTGAGAATAATGAAAAGAAAGGAAAAGTAGCAAGTTGTGTATGGAGAAAGGACAAAGGCGCACTTGTGTGAAAGTGGCTGATCATTACTAAGGAGTAAGAAAACAAGTAATGAAAATTATTTATAGAGCTCCTGGCCAATGTCAAAAGTGCCTAAATAAAGGGGAAACAAAAGAGGAAAAAGAAAACTACCAAGGATAAAAAGGGAAGTAAGGGAAGGGAAGTTCACAATGAGGGCTAGATGTATTAAAAGCGTTTAGGAAAGATAGTCACTATTAATGGCCGTAATAGTACCTAATTGCATTCCTGAGTTAAATTACAACCTACAAAGTCCTACTTGATCTTACATTCATACATCCTCAAATTAGTGGAGTAAAACACTAAGGGCGTTTATGGGGTCATGACATGATGCATGTGAATTTCTTGTGAGAGTGGGAGTGTAATTTTAGTTATGTACCCACACATAGATGTAAAAATTGTTTTTGCGTGTGATTGGGTAACTTTTCCATGAGGGCACATGTTCAATGAAGGATAAGATTCATGTGGGATTTCTTAATCAGTTGATTGGCAATGAGTTTGCTAAGATTGAGAGTCGAGCTCCTTGAGGTTAAGAGGTCTTAACATAGTTGTACTTCATTTCATTGATTTAATTTTGCATGCTCTATTTTTAACTTGTATCTTACGTAATCACTATAGCCATGCCTGAATTAACTTGCTAAATTAGTTATGTGGGAGTCTCCATGGCGGCATGATATGTAAAAGGTTGTTCGAGGACAAACAAGGCTTTAAGTGTGGGGTTGCATCACGGGCAAAAATATCATGCCCGTGGATACGCTTTTTATAACTTAAATTAGTCGTTGTCTAAGTTATTTTATACATTTTCATGTGATTTTATATAAATGTGAAGACATGTGCTAACCAACATGATTAGTCTTTGTTTTGTAGGTTTCATGACTTCGAGGAACTAATCCATGAGTTGGTGAAGTAGAGGCTTGAAGGAATAAACACGCGAACGCCGGCAAAGAGGAGGCACAAAACAGCCCACCTGCGCGTCGGCAACGTGCCACGGCAGGCAGGCTGCGCAATAACATCCCACCTGCATGCCATGTCAACGTGCCACGACAGGCTGGCTGCGCGACAACAAGGTGTCAACGCGTTGCCCAAGCAGCCGTGACACGCTGGCCAACGCGGCAGCAGGGCCGCCGGTACAATTTTCGGGTGATTTAAAGAGTTATAAGCTGCCTCCATGTCATGGAGGCAGTGCTCATGATACACTCCATGACATGGAGCCATTCCACGACAAAGTTAAATTACGCACGTTCATTTACTATAATGACCCTTAGCTCCTAATTCCATTTGGTCACGATTTTATTCTCGGGAAACCGCCTAGAGTAAAGGGAGAAGTAGGAGAACTCATCTAGTGTTGGAAAATTCCCTTCTCATCTACCAATCTCGTGTAAGTATGTAGCTAGGAGTAGATTAATAGTAGTGTAGAGAAGTTTTATTTAACATGAATGGCTAGAACCCTTCCTCTAGGTTGAAGCCATGGATTATGATTTTAATTTTATATATTTATTGTTTGTTTGTTTTAATTAAGTTATTGATTGTTGTTATTCGTCTTGCATTTTGAATTGTTGGTTGTTTTTATTATTGATCACCATGAAAGCATATTTGTTAGCTTGGGTGATAGCTTGAGAAAGCATTACCTAGGTCAGGACATGAGAATGTGAGGAGCATGTTTGTATCTCGAGAGATTTTTTGTCGATAGAAATATACCTAACACCGTGGTTGGTTGACACACGGGGGTTATGAGACTTCACCTTGGGATGTCACATCACCACTGAAGAAAGTAGTTGTGAGGCTAAGTTGAGTTAAATGGTTATATGTACGAAAGTCTCTAATCGTTTCGCAAAACTACAAAAATTGATTGCCCGCGACTAGAAATTAAACTCGCTCACAATGATGTAGTGAGGCTAGATTGTAGTGTTTATAGGCTCGAAAGACCATGAAAATGCAATTCTAATTATGTGAAATAACAATTGATAGTTCCATGCTTATTCCATTACAAATCGTAGGCTCGCATTATTATCCGGTTTTAACTCTATGTTGCTCCTAGAGTAATTTCTGTACTCGTTGACTCCAAACTTAGACTTAATTAATCTTAATCGAAAATGTCTATAACCAACATGTTAGGAATTTAAGATCACGCTAGAAATGGATATTAGCTGAATGGGTCCAGTCCCTGTGGGTTCGACAATCCGGTTCTTAAAAAGAGACACTATATTACTTGCACGACCCGTACACTTGCGGACGCGCTCGATGTGAAACAGAGTCGTCAGGTGAGTCCTTATCTTTCGAGTGCTAGACTTTCAGTTTTCCTTATGTATTTCAGTTTCAGTATTGTTGAGTTAGTTGGGAGCTTATCACATCAACTCGTCATGTTTAGAGGCTTTTTAGACTTATGTATGTATTCAGCTTTGGATGATGTATTATGATGTTATGGTTGAGTTAGACATCCGCTATGTTGTTATGTTGATTCTTCTGTTTGTTGATTGAGTTAGATGTATTTTTATGCCATGAGTCGACTTGGGTCTCTCGGGGTCCTTTGTCCTGTGTCGCGATACGGGCCTTCGTTCAGGTCGTGACAATATTTTATTATGACTTCTTATATATCTCATGTTATTGTTTCTCCAAACATGAGCGGCTAAATCTCTTGAGCTAGGGTTGTGAGAACCATGATGTTTTAATAGAAGTAGGCAAAATAAAATAGTGACTCTTGAATGATTAATTGAGTGGGTTGTTATTCTCTTCGTTTAATGAGTTTTAGCGGTTGCAAACATTGAAATGTGTCTGTATCATTAACTTTCTTGACAAAAGAGGTTGAACTTAGAAAAAGAGAATAACAATGGAAATTTGAGGCTACCGACCCTCATATAATTAATTTGAGCTCTAACTGATGGTATATAGTTAATCCAAAACTTATGGAGATGGAAAAATATACATACCTAAAGTCCGAGAGGATTTAGGTGAAATTCATCTATATAGGTTGAAAAATGTTAGATGAACTTAATTGTCAGTCTTACACAAAATTCACCGGGATAGATCATTATAAAATAATCCTACTACGTTATGAAAACATGAGAAACACAATCTTAGTTTTGTCTTATTAATTTGATAACAACTTAACACTGTTTAGAATCAGTTTTCTTTTATTTGAAACCCCCCTTCCGAAATATTAACAATAGGTTGATTTACTCATCACTACCATATTATTTCTTCCCTATTCCCTGTAAGATCGACCCCAACCTAGTTGCGTTACTATATTTGACTGCAACTTCTTTATATTTCATTGCGAGGTATAATTTGGGCATGACCATTAAACTAATTAGGGACCGATAAAGGGCGTGTTTATGCATTTATTAACTATATTTTTCTCATACTTAGCTATATTTTGAGAATAAATTATGTGTGTTTTCTTGTGCTTTATGTAATTTATGCGAAAAAGAGCTTATGCACATGATCAGATATTTTTAGGTATTAAAGTGATGGATTTAGGCTTATTTGTGGCTAAAAAGAGCAAGAATGGCAAAACTAAGTTTAGGAAACAAGTGTGATATGATCTTGGGCATATTTATACGTCCAAACTGCCATGTTATTCCCATAATGTAGCTTAGTTTGAGGATAATTTAATTATATTCTTGTAGATGTTGAATGAATAATGTTCACAGATTATGAAACATGATAAAACTATTTGCAGGTGGAAAATGTAGTGAATTCAGCTAGACTTCAAAAATGGCTGCTCGAAGTTGAAATATGGAAAGTTAAATGAGCTAAAAATTGGTGTTAGAGGTCAGGTCCATTCCATGTTGGAGATTGGTCGTGTTTAACAACGTGCCACAGTGCCTTGTAGAAAAGTCAATTTTCAAAGACACAAAATAGTGGACCTCCGTGATAGCAACATGCCATGGAGGAGATTTGGCGCGTCCAGCTCCGTACCAGCCCGGTGAAGTGCAAATGAGAGCAGTTTATCCGGTGAAGGACCACGATAGGTCCATGTCACGGAGAAAAGTTGTCGCAATGGGCTCCGTGACACAGTGATGAGTTTTTCAACATGCATTAACTTCCAGTGAATGCCCACAATACTTTCATGTCACGGAGTTGATCTTCTGCGACAGCCTCCGTGACACATCGATGGTCATCCGCTATGTTATTTTTCATTTGTATAAATAGAATGCTTAGTTATTTTTATTTGTTATTATCTGAATTTGTGGTAAGGACATGGGAAAGTGGTAGTTGAGTTGAAGAAAATTATAGGGTTCTTTCTCTTCCCTTTTCTTCTAATTTCAATTTTTCCTACGTTTAAAACTTGTTTGGAGATGTTTATTCAAAGAATGAGTGGATAAATTACCTCACTTTAAAGTTGAGACTATTTGCATTAAATGTATATCACGGTTCCAATTTCATTTTAAGTTTTTCTATCATGAATGGTTGTTCTTATATTCTTGCTCCTTGTATTTTAGTGTTTGGCCAACATTAAGATACATTTGTAATCTTAGTGTGAATCCGAAAGGAGAATTACTAGGGTAGAACGAAGAATAGAGGAATGGGTTCTTATCTTTGATATAAACTAAAGATACAATTCACGTTTAAGATAGAAATATACCTACAACGCCTCATTCAGTTGAAAAAGGGAACAAAGGCTTCAACACCTAAGATGAATTCTTGTATCACCGTTCAATAATTGCAGTTGCAAAAGTCATTTTAGGTAAACGCATAGAGGTTTGAGAGACCATAGTCAGGCCTTAATTCCTGAAAACCATCAACCTGATAAAGAACTTAGCTAAAGGAAAAATACTTGTTGTACATGATTGCATTCCATGCCTTAATCTTAGAGTATTTTTTAATAGTGATTGAATCTACGTCCTTTAATTCATTGTCTTTTACTTTAACTACAATTTCACTTACAAAACTCTTAGACTTTGGGTTACTTACACACTTATTTGAGATAATTGTCAATACTAACATACAAAAATCACTAGATCTTTAGTCCCCGTGGGTTCAATATACGGCTTGAAAGAGGCACTATATTACTTGTACGACCACGTGCACTTGCGTGTGGGATTGAGAGGAATAAGTTTTTGGCGCCATTGCCAGGGACCTGGAAGATTAGTGAATTTTTTAATTCTAGTTATGCTATTATTGTTCAAATGTTGACAACTTGATCATAGCTGTTGCACTTGCCGGTATAAGTCAATTTCTGAAAATTGACACGTGATAGGGAATTGGTGGATCTATATTTGGAGCCTATATGAGAGTTACATCTATTGAGGAGGGCATCTCTCAAAATCCTATTCTTCTAGTCACTGG